>JAQQSZ010014090.1:0-11601 GCA_028646595.1 Phalanger gymnotis
GTCCTTCTCAGAGGAGCACGGTTGATGGTCAGAGGTCCAGTCACCAGTAGCAAGCCACTAGCCAGCTGCTTTAGGAAAACCACTCGCTTGCCCCTGTGGCGGCCAGTGAGCATGATCAGAACGGTGCCTGGCTTGATGCTAGCTCGAAGTCTCCTCACATGCTGGCTGAAGGGCTTTTTGCCATGACTTAGCAGCTTTCTAGGCACATCCTCAATAGGGTAATACCGAGGCATTTTTCGAATCTTTACCACAGGGTTCCTTCATTCTTATCACCACCAACTGGCTTTGAGATAGTAGCAGGCACCTTCTCTTTCTTTTTCCTTTCAATTCTGGTTTTTGGCGCAGCATATTTCCGCTTGTACATGGCTCTCCGGGAATACATTGCAGACCTGGAGTATCTACCAATCCCTCGGGCCAGGACTGGGTTCCGACTGCAATGCTTTCAAGGCTTTTTCACCACCTTTTCAGCCACATCTTCCTTTTTGTTCTTTTTTTTCTTTTTTGACCTTCTTTTCCTTTGGTTCTTTTGGGGGCTTTTTGTCTGCCATCTTGAGAGAAGGGAAAGAGCTATTTGGGGCTTTCTTGACAAAGATACTAGAGTGGTTTGCCATTTCCTTCTCCAGCTCATTTTACAGGTGAGGAAACTGAAGCAAACAAAAGTTAAGTGACTTACACAGGGTCACATAGCTAGTAAGTATCTGAGGCTGGATTTGAGCTTATCTTCCTGAGTCCAAGCCCAGGGCTCTTTCCATTGCAACACCTAGTTGTCCCATACGGCATGGCAGTTAAGGTTAGCAAAGAAACAGGTTCTCTTTTCCCCACCTCTACGCTAATAAGACTTCTCCCTCATATACTGGAAGTTCCGGAATAGGGAGGCTTTCTGGCTCAAGCTATTCCCAAAGTTGAAGAACGGACATACACCAGAACCCTCTGGTGATACACCTATTTGAACCTAATCCTCAAAATTCTTCTCACACTCAGGACAGGTCTGACTGCACCCTCATGCGTATTTCCTGATGAGAAAGCAGGACGATGACTGTCGAGCTGTTGCTACACTTGGGTGTAGCAGGTGAAGGGCTTCAACCCTAAGTCACCAAGTTCTTACTATGTTCATAACAATGATGGAGTTCCCCTCCCATGTAGATTCTCAGTACTCTGTGAGTGATACCCTGGGAGCACATCCTTTCTCACCTCCTACAGGAAGCATTCTGCAACCTTCTTAATTCTAGTGCCTTCTCTCTGCTAATTATTTCCTATTTATCCTGTACATAGCTCACTTTGTCATTGCTGTGTTTGTCCTTCATACTTGAAGAAGAACATAATGTCAGGGAAATGACATAACTTGCAGTTGACTTTGATTTGAGTGAAGGAGGGCTGTGCGAGGTCACCAGCCTCACTTTTTCCTCCACAGCCATCTGGGTCCAGTGGTCAGATATTCATCAGGATGACTGGAAATGACCCAGAATGCAATGAGAGACCCTGGCCCTTTTAGGCTAAGTCCTGTTAAGGTTCTCACTTTGAGTGAGTTAAGGCCCATTCAGTAAATAGGCCTCTTAAAGAAGTGAGTCAAGGAATGGCCCCCTTAATTAAAAATAAAGAGAGAAAAAAATCCAACTGGGAGAGGAAGACCTTCAGCATTGCTAATGAAAAGAAAAAGTTACTATTGACATTTACTCTGAGCCAGGAGGGTCCAAAATATAGCCATTATGGTGCTTGGGCAGGCCTAACATGGTCAAATCTATGAGCTCCAGAGTGAAATGGGTTTAAGGTTTGGAGAAAGAAAGAAAGGAAGAAAGGAAGAAAGGAGGGAAGAAAGGAAGGAAGGAAAGAAGGAAGGAAGGAAGGAAGGAAGGAAGGAAGGAAGAAAGGAAGGAAGGAAGGAAGGAAGGAAGGAAGGAAGGAAGGAAGGAAGGAAGGAAGGAAGGAAGGAAGGAATCTAGCCATCCCCTGTCTCACTTGTTTGAGACATCTATTCACTGAATGGGCCTTAACTCACTCAAAGTGAAAATCTGAACAGGACTTAGCCTAAAAGGGCCAGGGTCTCTCACTGCATTCTGAGTCATCTCCAGTCATCCTGATGAATATCTGACCACTGGATCCAGATGGCTGTGGAGGAAAAAGTGAGGCTGGTGACCTTGCACAGCCTTCCCTCACTCAAATCAAAGTTAACTGCAAGTCATGTCATCATTTCCCTGATGTCATGGTCCTCTTCAAAAATGAAAGACACACACAACCTGCGAGTAGACCAAGCTGCCTGAATGTGGACCCAGCCAGTTGGGTAACTCAACTCGCTCTCTCCCTCTCCCTCTCCTCCTTTCAAAAAGAAGGTAAATTTTGATGGCCAGAAGCTGCCCAGCTAATTTGTATATGATTGTTTGTATGTCATTTTCCCTATTAGATTGTAAGCTCAAAAAAAAAAAAAGGATTGTAAGCTGTTTGAGGGGGGACTGTCTTTTGCCTCTTTTTACATCCCTAGTACTTAGTACAATGTCTGGTACATAGTAGGTGCTTAATAAATGTTTATTGAATGGAATTGAATTGCTGCCAAATGGTAGGACTTATCCCTTCTTGGTGGATGCTGTTTCAAGTTGAAGCTCTGACTGAAATATTTCCTATATTTGGAAAAGGTTGTATGCGACAGCACAATAAAGAGTTCAGAATCTGAGCCCGAAATCAGAAAAGGCATTTATTGTTCTTTCTCATGAGAAAGGACGGCACCCAAACGGTAGAGGTTAGGGGCACTTTCATTATATTTTATATTTATTCGGTCTGTGTGAGGTAGATAAATGAAATGTGAAGACTTCACAGGGGAGGATGTGTATAATATTCATATCTATTCATATCTATATATAGGAGTGTTTAAAAATCAAGATATAAGGAAGGAGAAGATTCTGAGGATGTGAGAATCTGTTTATCCAGCAGTCAGCCTCTGGGAAAGTTTCTTTTTTCTTACTCTAAAACTTTTTGTTCTTTCTTCTGGTTGTGGTTTAAAGATTTGCTCAGTAAGAACAGGGTTATAATGACCTGTTTTTCTCTACTGTAAAGAACAGAGAGGGTCTCCCCCTCCCCTTATCTTATTCTCCTTTAGATTTATAGATGTCACCTCAGTGATGATCATTAACTAAGGGAATGGGAATTGGAGTTTCTGTGCCTCAATTTCCCGGTTCTTTGTCTAGCTTTCATGCTCAAATTGTAAGCCCTCCTCCCAGCCAATGCTGAGAAGGGTCAGAGGTGGGCGGGAATTCTCTTGTGTTAGGTATAATTATGGGTACTTTGCCCCTTGTAAAGCGCCTCCCTTGCTAGATCTGTTCTAGCGGAGGATGCCCAGTTCTTGAGAATTGAATAAAATTTATTACTGTTCCCACCCTGAGATGGCTCCTTATTAACTTTTAATTGGTGAGGGTCTTTCATTTCACACAGGTCTGAATAAATGGGTACCTCCCCTGAACAGACTACAGGAGAGCACAAAGGACTCAGATGGATGCCAATCCTTCTACAGACCCTCCCTTCGAATCTCTCACCAGGCTCTTCATTGGCCAGATATAACTCCCTGACTGCCTTACTAGTCATGCCCCCTCATATGGCTTTTTTAAGCATGTGTACAAGCCTCTGACCTTTCATCCTAGAGCTTTGATTAGAACTAGTTCTAACCAGTCACCTGACTTACATTCTGCTAAAGCTAAGGGGGGCAGGGGGAGGAAGTGGGATATTTTCAACTCTGTGGAAACAAAACTGCACACCCCCCCCATTTCTTATACAGTAGTTAGGCTTCACAATAGTAGTGATGGTCAAGCAATAACTCCTGAAAACTTTTTGGCTTGCTCAAATAAGTTATGGGGTCTATCACTTGGGATACGTTTCCTATGGCCAGTGGATTTCTTGTCTAGGGGCTGTTCTACCTAGTTCTTATCGGCCCAAAAAGGTGTTTCTTTAGATTTCTTAAGTCTAAGACACTGGGAAACGTCCTCTGGAGGTTTCTCCTATAGCCCTCCCAGGTTGCCAATTTAGTGAACATTATTATGGAATGAGATGCCAGGAGTAACTATAAGAAATGGGAGTTTTGTTTCCACAGAATTGAAGGTGTACCTTTCCCCCCTCCCACACCCCAGCTTTAACAGAAACCAGGCCTCAGGTCCATCAGGTGAAAGGTCAGAGGCCTGTATGTATGCTTAAATGAGCCATTTGAGGAGGGCATGACGTAGGCAGTCAGGGAGTTATATCTGGCCAATCAAGAGCCTGGCAGGAGATTCAAGGTGAGGGTTTATTAAAGGACTGGCATCCATCTGAGTCCTTTGTACTTTCTCCTGTACTCTGTTCAGGGGAGATACCCATTTATTCAGGGGGAATAAATGTAAATTATAATTAAAACGTTCCTGACTTCCCAACGAGTCTTGCTTATTCCTAGCCAATGTGAGTATGTTTCTAACAGGAACCATCACAGTAACTAGACCAAGCAGACTGCTATCCGAAGTTTGCAGGACTTGTGTGACACTTAAAATGGTGTTGAAGATCCTGTGACAGAATCTGTTGGTTGAGTTACGTGGACAAGCTGGAGAATGGACTGGAGCTGGAATGAGAGAAGCTAAGGGGTCAGAGAAGCCAGAGGCAGTCAGTAACTGACGGGCATGTCAGGTGAGATTGAATGTCCAGGGCAGCCTGGTCTCTGATTCTTCTCCCTTCCCACTAAAGGAAGCGCAGCAACAAAGCCCCTGGTCTCTAGCTCAACTGTGGGATAACTACTATTTCATTTCTGCTTTGTAAAGAGAGGGTGGGGGAAAAGCAGTTTGTCTCTCTTCTAGTAGCCCCAATCTATTTCTATACTTTGTGCCCCCCACCCTTACTCATTTGTATTATTATGCATTTTCATTGTCTGATATAAAAACAAGTGCCTGCCAAAATTGCTAGACTAATGTATTTCATTTCCTAGTTTGGGGCAGTATTGGGAGACAAAAGAAGTTTTTGCTTTTAGAGAGATAGGAAACATTGTTCATTCAGGGAAAGTTAAGATAGAGTGGGGAGGTCTCCCTGAATTTCCCACGGGACTGAAAGAAGGGCTAGAATCACAGTCATTGCATTTAAGGGAGATGAAGGAAACAAAAGCAGAGACAAAAGCGTAAGTGAGGGCCAGAGAACCTGACATTTTAGCCTGAGGCTCTGGTGCTACAGCGAGATTGTGCCCTGAGGCTACTGGGCGGAGCTGTTGCTGAAGTCAGGTGTGAAATTGGGTGCAGTTTTCATTTCCCCTCCGGAGACGTTAGAAAGATTTCTAGAACTATAAACCCAGACCTCCTATTTTACCTCACAAGTGAGCCTAAATATATTATAGTCATTACCATTATGAGTCACTTTATGTCAGTTTCTTTACATTTATGCTTTAAAAAAAAATCACGTTTTCAAATATATCTCTCTCCTTTTTCATACAGTAAGCCATCTCTTACAATGACTGTAATGGGGATCTAGCACAGGTGCAAACCCTACTAACTTGCTAAGACAGCAAATCCAAATGGACGATTCAAGGGAGCATGAGGACTGAAACATGTATGCATATGTACATATTTTGTAACTCAGCCTACCATGTAATTAGGGGCTGCCTTTTTTCAATTGGCTGCATAGCCAGAACTACGGACATCTTCAGAAGAGACTGGGTTACAACTGGCCATGTCTTTTGCTATATTCATATCTAGTGGATAAGTGACTTCCTTCACTCAAGGCCTATAAGGCTAAAGCAAAGGAAGAGGGCCATTGCACCTCCTTCTGTGAGGCCCTGGAAGAGACAGGCCCAGGTCCTTGACCTTCTTCTAATCATTCTCTTCCTGGGCAAGTGCAGGAAATAGAGTCCTCAATCTAGAATTTCAGTCTTAGAGTACAAGCCACAGAAATCTGGGAGTCAAATATATTTGGGTATTTCAGGCAGCCCAGCATCAAATTATCAGTCATCTTGAGTTACCTTCAGCACTCCAACCCATCAGAGGCCAACAGCAGTGCTGCTCTTGGCCATGAAATTATGACCAATGCTATTCAAACTAGGCCAAATTGTGAGCCTAATCTTCCATCCAGATACCGAGGTGGTATGGGGAGGATTATGTTCCTAAGGTAAGGGGGGAAATGTTTCTGATGTGGTTTAGGGTTGCTGGGAACCCCAAAAATGTCAGGGTATGAGGTGGAGTTGCTTGGAATGAATTCAAATCTCTTCCAGTCAAGTGGCAAAGTTTACAGTAATAGAAGCAGGTGAAACTCTTTAGGGAACTTGCAAACTAATGAGCATGGGGCTAGTTCTCCCATACAAAAGAGACAGTGAAAGGATCCGGGTGGGATTAAGGAGTGGTAAGTAGTCTGGGGTGGGCAAGGTGCCACAGTGAAAGGAATGTCAAGTAAACTAATTAAGTGATCTAGGTGGGATTAAGGAGATTTAGGTATAACCAAGTAGTCTGGGATGCGCCAGGTGGAGGCATCAGTGATCTGGCCTGCTGGAATGCATGGGAAAATTCAGAGACTGGGATGCTTCCACAGACATGTTGGTTTTTTTCCTTTAGGGGTTACTACATTTGGTTCTTAATCTCTCTTTGAAGTAAATCCCCTTTATAAAAGCTATCCAATGTTGCAGTTAAATGAAACTGGGGTGCTAATTACTGGCTCTCTAAAAATAAGGGGAACACAGCCTGTAGAGGCTGGAACCAATAGCAGAGAAAAGACACACCTCAGTCCTCTCAGTGCACCTGAAAACTCTGGGAAGGGAGATAATAGTCCTGGTCCTGAGAGAGTTGGGGCCAGAGTCAGCCTTATAACACAAAGAGGTTTTTTTAAAAAAGGCAATTCAACAATATTAATCATGTCAGACCATGTGTGACAATATATGGAATATTTCGCATCCACGGTTTCCGCCCTATTTCCTCCTTCAATGAAAGAAGGCACTTTTTCTCAAGCCTTCTTCAGGCCCAAGGTTGGTCACTGTAATTACAGAGCACTCAACCTCTTGTGTTATTTCTTGAAAATCCCCAAGATAAGAACTCAAAATATTGCTCTAAGGCAGAGGTTCCCAAACTTATTTGGCCTAACACCACCTTTTCAAAAAATAAAATTGTTGCACCCCCTTGGAAATCTACTTTCTTTAATCCTTTAATATATTTAATATAATTCTTTTAAATGATACATCTTAAATTTAATAATTTACTGTAAATTTGTGGGGTTTTGCTTGCAATGAAATTGTGATGATGCAGTATTTTGTCATGTAATCATATAATACATTATAAACTAGTCATCACATGCATATATTCCTCCCTATGCATTCTGGACTACCTAACAATGTGCAGCATGCTTACCTGCCAACACTTGCTGGTTGTCAGTAGACTCGAGCACTGATTGGTTATGACTGACATTTTTGTATTTGGAAAATAATGTAATCCTACTACTTTAACTCTGTTACACAACAAATGAAACCTGTATGAACAGTTTTTCAAAATTTTCTTCTCTTCTTTCCTTATGCTTCTACTGCTACCTTATTTTTATTCAATGACCCTCAATTGCACCTAAGGCTACTACCACCCCCCTGGATCATTTCCAGTGCTCCCCAAGGGGGTATCACCTGAGGTTCTCCATTATTGGCCCCTTCATGAAGATAGCAATTTTTCTCCTTTTCCCTCTTAGAGTCTATGGAAAGAAAGAACTGAGATTCCCATACAATATACCTCCCTTGCCTTCAAAAAGGGAAAAGAAATTGTGGAAATAAGATGGTACCAAAACCTTGCCACTGCTCAACAAAACTGTTTATGCTTTTGGTGGTGCAGTGGAGAAGAGTGTTAACTTGGAGTCAGGAAGACCTGAGTATGAATCCTACCTTAGATACCTACTTTGTGATCCTGGGTGAGTCACTTATCCTCTCTGATCCTCAGCTTCCTCATCTGTAAAATGGGGATAATAATAGCACCTATCTCATAGGGTTATTGTAAGGATCAAATGAGATAACACTGAAGGGGTAAGATTTAACCCCTCTTAAGTACATAAGATTATACAAACCGAGGCCTTGATTCAATTGCAAAGTTAGCCCCTCTTAACTTGACTCAATTGCAAATCTGGCACAAGTCTTATCTCCTAAAGTAGAAAGCCCTGGAAACACAAGAAGGAGGTTCCTCCTTGGGTCCTGGCCAAGACCCTGAGACAGACCAGTGTCCTGGGAACTAGCCACTCCAAGGATGGGCTGCACTTGGAGACCTTGAAGGGATTGGCCTCCTTTCAGGGCCTTGCATAAGATGCAGCATTTGCCAAAAACACCTGGCCTGATGCCTTCTTTGTTCCCAGCACTATTTATGCCATAAGATTTAGACCCCAAATTGGAATCTCACCCATGGCAGAGACGTCTGGCCTGGGACTTCCGTGAGTGGGACCCCAACGGCTGTACCCTGGGATTCCCCAGCTTGTGTGGTCGGGTGTTGGAGCTTCCCCGCATCGGTGATGACTGTAAATATGTTGATTTTGGTACTTGCCTGTGGGACGGTGACTAGGCTGTTGGAGCCCTGTCTCTTGAGCCATTCCTCTAATCTAGTAATTGCCTTGCTATCATTATTCTTAAGCCTCCCTCTCTGCTACTTTCAATTTCCGTCTTTCTTGCCTGTATTTCAATAATAAAAGAAAAAACCCTTTTGGGCTTCTTGGAGTGTGGAGTGTTTTGTCCATGCAAATCCGAACCTTAACTGTACAAACACATGTAAAGTGCTTTGCAAATCTTGAAGGGCTATATAAATGCTATCTATTATTTTTAAAATTAATATAAACTTATTAGCAGTACTATCTTAGGGCTTTTAACTTATTTGAAGAATCAACTAAGATTCTAAGAACGTAAAAGTCCTAGAGGTTACCATCTAAATTCTGAATGGTGTAAATCATGGAGTCATACAAATTACTTTGAATTAATTCCATATATACATATATGTGTGCTATTATTCCAGATAAAATACAAAGTCCTTGAGGGTAAGGGCTGTTTTATTTTTGTCTTTTTACCCTCAGTTTCTGGCATAATACCTGGCATATGGTAGGCACTTAATGCTTATTGATTGATCCATATGAACACTGAATGCCTGGACAAAGAATACAAGAAAAGATAAAATTAACAGAGAGCATTCTTAATGTCTTGGTTAATATGATTAGCAGGAGGGAGCTGCTCCAAACAGAAATGACTTAATGATTTACCATATACAAGTCTGGAAGAGTAATTTTGCTTTCAAAAGAGCATTCACATAAGTTTTAAATTCAAAAGATCTCAATAATTCAGCTCTCTGAGAGCCAAGTTGATTATAGTACAAGGATATATCCCAATTACAGCACTTAAACATGAATAATTCAACTTCAAGAGTTTCTTCGACTTTAGGTGAAGCATTTTAGATTAAATAAATCTTGACAGCAGCAGCTCTGAGGTAATAAGCAAATGAGAGATAAGGTTGACAAGTTTCTTAAGTCCAATTCTTACACACGCAGTCCAAAGCCTGTACTCTAGATTGATTTAGAACAAACTCTTATATCCTTAAGATTTGTTCTTTGAAACAAAGCGAGGCCATCATATCTCTAAACTATCTTGGCTAGAATCAAGAAAAAGTTAAGTCCTGTGTGTCAACTCTATCAATATTCAGGAAAGTCAGTTCTCAAACATTCTCACAGAATAAATTTCTTAGGAGAATGGAGTATTCCATATAACCTGTAGAGCATAAAAACCTTTTTAAAATTTCTTAACCATTTTATATAAAATCTAAAATTTAACACCCTAATGTAGTAGCCTTTCAGAAGATTCGTGATTTCTTTGATACCTCAGGATAACCTTGTGAGGATGCTAGTATTGTCATGTTCCTCACTTTAGAGGTGAAAAAGACCCAAGGGTCTCTATAAAATTGTGTGTCAAAGCTGTTTCTTGTTCTGGTCCACCTGACCATCACCCCTCTTCTAGACAGTATAGTAACTTTATAAGTAGCAGTATAAAGTAGCAATAGCATGAAGCAAGATTGCAAAGGGGAACCTATAAGTCACATACAAACTGTCCCAAAGATCAAAGGAACATAATTATATATTAATCAAAAATCACACCCTGGTCATATATGCTGAATCAGGGGAAGCCACATAGGTGCTGCTGTCATGGATTTTTGGTCCTATGATATGTAAATCTCAGACAAATTCTAGCCATCCACAGTAAGGCCAGCAGAACACCAAAAGGTACTGTTAACTCCAAGATGGTGTGGATTTTTTTTAAAGTTTTACCAACTTTAAGATTTGGTTATGTCAATAACTAACCCCAAGGTGGCACAGATGAGTCTGTTCTCCCCAAAACCCTATAAAAATGACAACTTTAACTCCTGCTCCCCTCCCCCATCCCCAGCACTCTTCCATCTCCATCAGGTCCATGCTGCTGAGTACTACCAACTCTAATCCATGGTTACATGAGTGATTGCACTTCTCCCCTCCTCATCCTCTTCCTTTCTGCCTTCCTTCAACACCCAAACTTTGTCCCCATGCCATCTGCCCCTTTTCACTGCTTGTTTCTGGGCTTCCTGTGTCTGTTTGCCCCTATCCTCTGTGCCTTATTAAAGTATGACTACAGCCTCATTTTCTGCTGCCATCATGGTCTTTCCTGGTGAATAGCCAAAGAACTGGGTGTGCCTCCCCATTTCATAAATTAGCAATTTATATTGGATACTGGGGCTGAGGTGAAGCGGAGCAACTACTGTGAATCAGAGGCCAAGTCTAAACTATCGTTGCCAACCCCATTCTTCTATCAGGCATCTGTCCTTATCGCCAGCCTCCTTCCCTGATCCAGGAGGGGTAGCCAAGAAAGGCTTCTTCACCTTGAATCTCCAGAACCAGTTGCCAGGTGCCAGGCTGGGTGCTGTTGTGTGTTGTTCTTCAGTAGATCTTCCCACTCTTCAAGTGAACCCCCAATTACAATGACCCCCTCCATCCCCTACCATTCCAGGGTCACATTCTCCCTCAAAGAACCAAAGACATTTAGTGCTTTAAGACAGACAGATCTTTCTGCTGCTGCTGGGAGTGGAGATTATGCCCAAAGCTGGTACCCTTTCGTGTTCAATCCTTTTCCAGGAAAGTCTTTTATTCCCTATAGGTATTCGGAGCAAGAATGAAGAAAAAGTGACATAGAAAGCTGCTTTGGAGAATTAATGACAAGGAACTGCTAGGAATGCCTTATAAGGGCTGTGTCCTGGACACTCAACTAGAGGAAGATGAGGAAAAGAACCACATGGGATGCTGTTGAGGCTCCAGGAGCCAAAGAACTATAGCTTGTCTTCAAACTCCTCAAAGTAAAAAGTAAAACAAAAAAACACTAACGTGGGAAATCCCTTTCTAGGAGCTAGGCCTAACGCCTTAACCCCTGTGTTGGTAAGCAAAATGGGCTCCTTAGCACTTAGCTCAACAAGGGCCCTTGAAGAGTTTGGCTTTTGTTTGCTTTGAGTAATTCAGTGTATTTCACTGAGTCTTACTAAGTGCTAAGCCCCAGGCCCAAACCCCTGTTAGGTGTAAAACCTATGTGGGTGTGGATTGGCAACTAAGGTGGGGCCCAAGGTGGGGCTAACTCCAGGGAGGGCCTAGTTTACATGTCTGGGACAG
>JAQQSZ010014091.1:0-11601 GCA_028646595.1 Phalanger gymnotis
CCAAAGACAGATTTCAAAGTCTGAGTCTGAATCTGAGTGCATTTTTGCTGCCTGGCCGTATTCCCAGCCAACTTACTTGACCCTTGAATTTTTCCTCAGGATATGACTGCTTGTAGAGTATAGAGTATTATGTCTCAAGCTTGAGGGCCTGCGCTGTTGTTTTCAGAGTTTTTTCTACACAGCCAGCTCTGCCACACCAGCACTCCTCCTTCCCCAAGAACTGCCAAACTGGACCTGATTCAGATCTCAGCTGGCTCTGCCCTCCTGCTCAGATCTGCCACTTAATTCCTCCCACTAGGTGGGCCTGGAGCTGGAAGCAACCACAGCTGTAGTTCTGTAGCTGCACCACCTCTGCAGCCTCCAGGGCAGTAGCTGAACTGTGAACTCCTTTCACTCTGTCCCTCACAGTTTTTCCCACTAACCTTCTCTGTTGACTTTGGTGTTTGTGGGTTGAGAAGTCTGATAACTGCCACAGCTTAATGATTCAGGGCACTAGGGCCTGTTCTGCCTGGCTCCTGTTCTGGTTGGTCCAGGCGCAGCTCTGCTCCCAGCTCTGGGTGATAGACCCTTCCCAGTGACCATCCAGGCTGTCCTGGGCTGGAGCCCTGCTTCCATCTGCTATTTCGTGGGTTCTACAGTTCTAGAATTTGTTCAGAGCCATTTTTTATAGGTGTTTGGAGGACCTGGGGTGGGGGGGGGTGGGGAGCTCATGCAAGTCCCTGCTTTCCAGCAGCCATCTTGGCTCTGCCTGTCCCAACAAATTCTTATTAAGCTACTAATATGTTTTATTTTGGTTATCAAAAGATAGATATGACACACAGACCTTACTTTCAAAGAACTTGTAGTCTATTAAATGGAAAAAACATGCCAGTCAGCCAGGTAGCATTTTTCAACTGCTCAGTGTGTGCTAAGAACTTTGATAAGTGCTAGGAATTCGAATGCATGTAGAAAGACAGTCTCTGCCCTCAAGCAACTTACATTGCAGTGGGGTAATATAGCATGCAAGAGGAAGTTAAAAAGTGGTGTGGAGAGACAAAGATACTGTCTACAAATAACTATGATATGAGAGGATGGAGTAAGATAACTTAAAAGGAGAAATCTAGGTCAAATACTTTAAGAAATTTAAGGTGATGCTTGCTACCTCATCTCCTACAAAATTAGAAAGTATTTTGTTAAGTGTTAAAAGCATTTACACAAAGGTATTTTCCCAAATGGCTTGTGATATATCTATACTTTTAAAATTTTGGGTATGTGAGTAAAGATTAGGTGTAGAAACAATCCCTGAAAACTCTACTTAGTATCCCAGAACCATGGAAATGTGGCCAGCTTACTTGTAGATGTTATCTGTCCCAGGAAATGATTTCATCTGGTAACTAGAGTCATGTGGATCTCTTTTCTGTTAGGTATCACATCAAAAATTGTTACATTTAAACCATTTTTCCTGAGAGGTGGAGAGACATATGTGATACAAGCTTCTGTAGGTAGGTGATTTTTCAAATAGACATGTTTAGTTTTTAGGAAGAATGAAAATTTTGGTGGTCTTCTTCACTTTCCTAGAAATTAGAGTCAACTAACCATTTGTGAATTTATTATTATAATATATTATACTAGGCCTCCTAATAGGTGACTCTGCTTACAATCTCCACAAAGCTGCTGAAAGGGTTCCTGAAACACAGGTCTGAGCATACTCAAGAATTTTCAGTGGCTTCTTTTTATCTCTAGGTAAAAATGCAAACTCCTTCCCATCACATTTAATGCCCTTCTCAGTCTGACTCCAACCTGTATTACTCCCCTTCACGCTATGTTCTAATGAAATTACCCTACTTATTATTCCCTGAACTCATAATTTCATTAGTGCTTCCATGTCTCTGTGCATATTTTCCCTTTATGCATAAGTGAAGGCTGGATGGAGCAGAATCTAGTTGACCTTAATTTCAGTTTTGTATTCTTCCTACTCGACCGTATTCTGATACTTGATGAGAATTCTATTTTCCTTGGTTAAATAGCTGGGAGCTGATTTGGAGCAGCACTGATTGACTACCTGACTGAGAATATTTTATGGTCCGAGAAGGAAGGGTCCAAGTGTAAACTTTTCCTAAATGTGGGCAGCCTAATTCGCTCCAAAGACACTGAGTTTTCCTGCCTTATACCATTTTAGTTCTGATCTTTGTTAATTCTCTCTCCCATTCTTTTCACTACTCCATTTAAGCACAAGGTTTTAGTTCTGTACTTTTTGCATAAGATGCCAATAATAATGCATTCAGCATTTTGCATCTGTTTCAACAAGATCCTTTATTGAATCAGGTTTTGGTTCTCTTCTTGAACTTCTTTTACGCATTATGTCTCTCAAGATAAGTCTAAGTGTTGTGTATTCGTTTCAATTGGTTTTTATTTTTCTCTGCAGAATCAAGCCGCAGTCCATTAGGCAAAGCACAATTATATTTTACTGTCAATGAAGTTCCAAAGGAGATGGCATGCCAAGTACAGCCCATTTATGGTTATGAGGCTTATACAGTCTTCAGTATTTTCTGCATGTCTGGGAAAGCAGTAAGTGTTTCACAGTCCTTTAATGCTACCTGTATGGCCAAAGTAGGTCCCAAAGATATGTCAGGCAACAGATGTTATCTGGTGTTTTAACTCATATATTGTTTTGAACTGTGAATAGCATCCATATTTGAGAACTCTATAGGTTAATTACTTATCAAATTTATGATGTGCTACTGAAAAGAGTGATAATGACTGAAAAAGATATGTATCATTGCCTAGGAATAAAAACCATAGACAAGGCCAAAGTTGTCATAGCCACCCTTCTATGAAAGGAATTCTAATTTACGGTTTAAGTTTTTATTTTTAAGACTATTTTGAAGGCTTTTAAAGCCATTACGAAGACCATTCTCCTCTCTAAAATAGTAAATAGGTGTTCATAAAATCCTTGAGTTTTAATGCTGGAAAAGATCATAGCCATTACCAATCCCCTCAAGTGGCAAACAGGAAAAGAGAAACTCAGTGGGTGACTAGCCCAAACTTATGTAGCTGTTAGTGGCAGCGCTAGGCCTAGAATTTCTCCTGACTCCCAGTCCAGCATTTTTGCTACTATAGTACAGGTAAATTCTCGTCATCTGTAATCGAAAGTGATCAGGGATTTGTGCTCAAACAACAGAACCACGGAGTGCTGTCCAGGTGCTGAAATCACACTCACCTGGCCATGACTCACAGTTTCCAATGGCTAATATAAACTCTACTCCCCGAGAAATAGCCCCATTAGTGTATATCCTGAGGGCATGACATCCCTCTTCTAGAAGATTCTTCTTCTGGAAGGTTTTCTGAGAGAAGACTTTAAGCATGAACAACACAAGTAGATTCTTGCAGATTTCAGATTTGTGGGAAACTCTCACATTTGTCTGAATTTCATAAATGAGAGCAAAACAAGAATACTTTCATTAGCTGATGGGTAAATATGTAGGCTACTGTAAAATAGTAGACACAGAAGCTTGGTATGAGGGAAGTTGACTTTGAATCTACACTCATCTGTGTTTCCATTTTCCTGTGAATGAAAGTCTTAGAAGAAACCTAGAAATAATGTAGTACAGGAAAGTGGCCTTAAATAATGAAACAATTTAGATGTATTTATTCATTTAGTGTTACATATTTGTGATTCTCCTTTTTATAATAGAAATTACACAAGAAGCTTATGAGGAGGGAAATATGCCCTATTAGGAAAGATATAATGAGACCCTGACCTAGGATTGTGGTAGTAAAAGTAGAAAGAGATCATAGAAGATAAATTCTATAGAATGAAAAGGTTGGACTAATGAAGGGTTCTTAACTTAGGGTCCATAAACTTTTTTTTTCAAAAGAATTGGAAACTATATTTAATATAACTTGTTTCCTTTGAAATTATATATATCTTATTTTATCCATTCATAAACATTATTCTGAGGAAAGGTTCATAGGCTTCACCCCAGTGCCAAAGGGATCCATGCTACAAAAAGGATTAAGAACTACCTATCTAATTGCTAATGTCTCTTTTCACTCAAACATTTTATAATCCAATCACTAAATACAATGAGATTCCAGGATATTTTTAAAATCTTATTTCACTTAGAATTTACTCACATTGCTATAGCACTTTGTAGAGGATTTTACTTACAAAAGCACCATGAAGCAGATAGTACAAGTATTATCTCTACCATAACCATGAAGAAAGTGAAAGGGTAAGATCTTTGACACGATTACAAAGTTGCCACCAGCCTGGCATAGGCTCTTATCACCTCTTGCCTGGACTATTGTCATAGTCTGCTGGTTGGTTTCCCTATTTCAAGTCTTTGTCCATTCTAATTCACTCTCCACTTAGCTGTCCGTTAGTCTTCCTAAAGTGCGGTGTCATCTCCCTGTTCAATAAACTTACCACTTTCAGCATTAAATATAAATATTCTCTGTTTGATGTTCCAGCCTTTTCATAAACTGACCTTGTCCTGCCTTTCCAATCTTCACACACTTTATCCCTACATACTGTACAATCCAATGATATTGAATGTCTTGAGACACTCCGTCTCCCAATTCTACATTTTCACCGAATGCTTTTCACTAGATTGCTTTCCCTGCTTATCTCTGCATCCCGGATTCCCTGGCTTCCTTCACGCCCTACCTAAAACCTCGCCTTCTGCAAGAAGCCTCTCCTGATCCCCCTTAATGCCACTGCTTTCCCTCTGTGGATTATCTCCAATTTATCCTGTAAATATCTTGTTTATACATGGTTGTTTGCATCTTGTCTTTCCCATTAGACTTTTAACTCCTTGAAAACGTAGCCTATTTTTGGCACAGTGCCCAGCATATAGTAGGGAATTAATAAGTGCTTATTAGCTAATTTACTAAGTGTTTGAGGGGAAATTCATACTCAAGACTTCACATTCTTTGTCAGGTGTTCCATTATTTGCATTGTGCTGACTTTCTCTTATGTAAAAACTTACTTTTTTGGAACGTAAAGAATTGATTATTGTAAATTTCATGGTTTGCTGATGTTTTTATTTTGTTTCCCATGGAACTGAATATAGGACTACCATTATGAATTCAGTTACCAAATAGGAGAATCCTCCAAAATACCTTTATATAGTGGGAGAGATATACAATATTACTTTACTTTGCCAGCTGGTGAAACTGTGGACAAATATAAAGGTAAGTCTCATTATTGTATTTTGTTCATTAACTGTGGTTATGTCTTGGTTTCATAACCTTTCCACATAGCTTTTGAATATGTGTGTATGTGTCAGAAAGAAGCTTTTGAGTAATGACATTAATAGGTCGATTCATTGAGTGGGAGGGCATTCTTCATGATAAGTATAATGCCTTAGGGTTTTGGGTGGATTTTTTTTTTTACAAAAATGAAAATTTGGCATATTTCAAAAAAGCATCATTTATTCTTGAGTCAGGAATAATATGGAAGAATAACAGTAAAATGACACCTTTTGGAAAAGTAAATAAAAATAAGGCCAAATATTTTAATTGTTAATGAAATAATAAATGGATGATAGAGCATTAGACAAAACATTTGTTGAGTGCTTAGTATGTGCCAAGCACCGTGCCAACAATTAGATAAATGAATTTAGGTAAATATGAGGTATTTGTTATGCATGACCTGAGCCACATGTGTTCTTCTGGTCAAAAAGAGAAATAGGGATAAACTAAGTGCTGGAAAGGACTTCCAGAAAACAGGGATGAGGGGAAATGTGTTACAAATCCCTATGCCTACTGCCTTCACTTACTCCTAAACATTTTTTCCAACTGTTCTCTGTCCCTATAATTTGAGTGAAAATATACTCTCAAAGGTCTCCAATCACTGTCATCTCACCAAATCCAATAATAGTTCTCAGTTCTTGCTTTCCTTGCCCTTTCATCAGATTTCCACACTATTGATCATCTCCTTCTAAATTATGTCCAGACCCTTGGCTTCCGTGACATACTTTTCTAGTTCCTTCATCCCTCTGATAGGTCCTCTGTCCTCTTCTCTATATATACGCTCACCCTTAGTAATCTCATTCACTCTTATGGATTTAATTTACTTGCTCTCTCCTTTTTGAAACCTTGGACTCATTTTTCTTCTTTTGTTTTCTTGGATGATTCCTCTTTATAGGATGGCCAAATCTCTACTTCTCAAATCTGTATGTTAAAATTCTACCCATCCTTTAAGGGCTCAGCTCAACGTCTACTTGCTTAGGATCTACGTGGCTCATTGAATAATGTTGGTCTTGAAATCAGGAAAGCCTGAATTTGAATCTTGCCTTACTAATTGTGCAACCCCAGGCAAGTGACTTAACTAACAACGAACAACAGCTACAAGAACAACAGTAATAATAACAACATTTTTGTAGTTTTAAGTTTTATTATTTATTTTTAATTTCTTTGTTATATAGCTTTAAAGCTTGTTATTCATTTATTATACAGTTTTAAGGTTTCAAATCTTTCTGACTATCAGTCCTGGGTTTTAGCCATTGTGCAACCTAGATGCCTCTCCCAGCCTCGGTTATCTCATCTGTAAATTTAAGAATATAATAGCATCTGAGTCACAGGGTTGTTATGAGGTCTAAATGACATAACACACAAAGCACTTTGTAAAACTTAAATCCTAGTTATTATTATCATCCCTATTTCCTGTCAGTCCAAAGGAAAAAAAAGGTTCTTCCCACTTTGAATTTATATAGCTCTTAGTTTGAAGACGTTGTACATACTTACCATCTTTTATTTTGTTGTAGTTCTTTGTTTATGTGATATAGCCATCTACTAGTGTAAGTTTCATGAATGCACAGACAATATCCTATTTCTTCTCTATATCTCTCTTAGCACAGTGTTTTGAACATAGGAGAGGTTTAA
Organism: Phalanger gymnotis; assembly: GCA_028646595.1. NCBI lineage: Eukaryota > Metazoa > Chordata > Mammalia > Diprotodontia > Phalangeridae > Phalanger > Phalanger gymnotis. The sequence goes on from JAQQSZ010014091.1 coordinate 6,868, forward strand.
TAAGTGTTTCCCCCCCCCAATGGATTGAATCACTAGTTGAATACCACGATGCTTAAGTTTAGGTGCCCCAAACTCAATCCCATTTGGTTTCAGTTCCTGGTATCTGTCCTGTCTTCAGAATTTTGATGATTAAAGAGATATAAGAAACTAGTAGGGTTATGAGAAGTCAGTTTGTGCCTGAGGACTGATGAAGATAGGATAGGCTGCTTTAGTCTAGGGTTTCCAGAGTCATTTTAAACTTTCTCTAAATCTTACTTCAACTCTAAAATTGTCCCCAAACTAGTTCTTTCTCTCTTTCCATTCTTCCCTTCCTTCCTTCTTCCTCCTCCTCCCTTCCTCCCCCTTTTCCTCCTCTCTTCCTTCTCCTTTTCCTTCTCCCTTCATTTTCTTCTTCCTCCTCCTTTTTCTTCTCCTTCTCCCTCTCCTCCTTATCTCTCTTCTTTTCTTTCTCTTTCTTTTTCTCCTCCTCTTCCTCCTCCTCCTCCTCTATAATGACAAGCAGGGTGAGACTTTTGCTGTTTTTTGTTTTGGAGTGCTTCTTAGCACTAGGACAATCCAGTGCCTTTGAGTCTTGCCTTTGTTTCAATCAAGAATCTTTGATTGAATTGGGAGTCTTTGATGATCTGCTTAAGTCATAGGAAGGCCTAAGTCACATGAATTTGAGTCACATGATTATGATACCCTCTGACCCTGAAGAAGTGCGTATATACTGTGGGGTTAGCATTTTGCTTGGTGCGCACTCACTGGAAGAGCATTCCTATGATTTCACCAGACAAGACTCTGGTAGCCATTAAGGAACCCTCTGGCTTTGAAAATCCAGATGTTGGTGCTTCTGTCTCTGGTAACTGTGTATATATTGCTATGGTCAGCCAGGTAGAAGCCTGTCTATTGATTTGTGCTTACTTGCTCTGTTCATATAATTTCTGCTTGTAATTTCTATTTGTGTTTCCTCTGAAGTTCAAGGTGCTGGCTTTTCCCCCTGAACTAAGTGAATGATATATGTATGTTTGATTAAAGCGAGATTGTAAACCCCTTAAAGTTGCTTTCCTTAAAAAAGCAAATCAAGCAAAGCGGCCCTCCCATGTGCTGGTGTTATTGGCCTTACATAGCCACAGTAGCTACAAGTAACACTGTTGTTACATCCTCTTCCTCCTCTCCCTCTAATTTTCTAAAGAGGGCATACTCATTCCAGAGTGTTCCAGATTGAAATAGATTCCTTCCCACCTTCTCAGGATATTGTTAATTATGTGGCTAAACTCTGGAAATAGCATAGAGTTCAATTTAGCCTCACAGAAAGGGTAAGATTGATTGAACAGTTTTCCTCATAGCAGCGAGGCTTATCAGAACATTATAGCTCCAGTCCATGAGTACATCCCTAGCATCTAGATCAAGGAGGAGTGCCAAATGTGAGAGCCGTGTAGTTCACAGGTTCTTTGGGTGTGTTCAGGGAGAAAAAAAGAGTTCACCACTCCCTTTTCCTACAGAATACAAGTCTAAGAATCAGAGCTATATAAACCACAATAGTCAATAATGTTTCTCAACGAAATGCAGAGCAAATTATTTGATTTATAATTCAATATGCTATTGTGATCAATGCTTGTGAATATTTGAGACCTTTGAACTCAAAATGAATGAGCAATCAGAAAATTTTCACCATATTTTGGTTGTGAAATAGATAGTTCTCCCTCTTTCCCAACAATACAAGCCTGTGGTGATTTCTCCTCTTCTGGACTCCTGCAGCACTTGCTATCAATTGGGATTGATTATAAATTGCCTTGGCTCAGTGTGGCATAGCAGAATGAGGCTGGATTAGTCAAGAGACATGAATTTGAGCGTCGGGTCTACCACTTGCTAGCTGAGTTACCTTGAGCAAGTCACCCTGTTGAATCCTTAGTTTTCTTATATGTAAAATGCAAATAATACTTGTACAATCTACCTTCTTGGATGGTTGTGAAGAAAGTGTTATATAAACCATAGAACATTACAGAATTAGGAACTATCATTGATTTAGATTTAGAAGACACCTTACAGATCATTTATTTCAATCACCTAATTTTACAGATGAGGCAGCCAATGCCTACAGAGCTTAAGTGACTTGCTTGAGATCACTCAAGTGAGTGGAGAGCCAGGACTGAAACTCAGATCCTCTGACTTCAAATCCAGGACTCTCTGCCTTGTACCGTTTGTTTTCTTGTGTGTGTGTGTGTGTGTGTGTGTGTGTGCGTGCGCGTGTGTGTGCGTGTGTGTGTGCATGTGTGTGCGCGTGCGTGTGTGTGCGCGCGTGTGTGTTTGTACATGTTAATGACACAGTCAGCTTTTTGATAGGGTAGTAGCATTGTCCTATCTTCTTTCTATCTCACCAGTGCTCCCAAAGTGCTCTCTCTATATATCTACTAGGCACTCAACAAACAGGTCGTTGACTTATTGTTAACTATTATATATAAAATTTAAAATTTGTGTCTTGTATTTCTGACTTGAGAGGTAAGATAGTTTGCTATTTCATTTCACACTGAGCTTTTCAAGGATAAAACTTGTCTTCACCTGCCACTAATTGACTATTAATACGTGAAATGTCGAGACAGTAAGCCTGTATTGAATCCTGGGATAAGAGGAGGCTTTTGATGCATTCCATATGTACACATTCACATTTCTCTTTTGTCTTCTATTGTAGTAACTGTCTTTACTGAGATCACAAACAGATATGGCTCTAAATCTCATCCCTGTGCTGTGAATGTGACAGTACTTCCAAGTTTCCATAGGAACATATCATCTTTGAATTACAGGCCAGAAGAAGATCTGTAAGTAGCATATATTAGGAAAAGGCTCTGGGAAAACATTTATGTTTCTGAGAGGTCATACTTGGATCAGGATGGCAATGGGGATGAAGTCTAACTGGATGAGGATTTTGGAAAAAGAAATAGATGTCACATTCTCAGTGAGAGTTGGGAGGATTAGGATAGCTTATACTGTCATTAGGATATGTGTTTCTGCTAGTGATTCATACTTTATAATACAGTTTCACATAATCACAGAATTTCAGAGTTGGAAGGAACCTCAAGGTCGTCCATTCCCACTGATGCCAGAAAAAGAATTCCTTCTACAACATCCCTGACAAGTCATCATCCAATCTTTGCTTGTAGACTCCAAGTGAGGGGGAAGCCACTACCTCCTATAGTAGGCATTTTACTTTGGGATAGTTCTAATCGTGAGGAAGCTTTTGTATTATATTAGATCTAAATTTGCCTCTTTGAAACTTCTACCTACTGTACCTTGTTCCACCTTTTAAGTCCAAACAGAACTAGTTGGTACCATGCTAGGCAATAGAGGAGATACATAGATACATTAGGTCGAATTCCTTCTCTCATAGAGCTATTATCTCATAGGGCATAAGACATATACAAAACAAATTCCATTATTACCTGATTGATCCTGTTATGCGCATCAGAGCAACTATTCTAAGCCTTTTCATATTGTACCCAATAAAACCACCCCTTCATCTCCCTCCTAATAGAGGAATTTTCCTCCTTAACCTTACTGAGAAAATGGAGGATATTTGTAATGAGTTCCCTCTTCTCTCTCAGTCCCTTCCTCCAAATTCACCATTCCCCCATTAGCAATATTGCCCGTTTTCTCTTCTATTATTCCAGTCTGTGAGAACAGAGGAGCCTTTTTCCTCCTCAATGCTGATCCCTCTGGTATCCTAAATCTCTTCTGAATGCTTGCTGGCTTGCCTCATCACCATTACTCTTGTCATTATGAGTCTCTCATTAGGAGCTAGAACCTCAAATTCAATGTATCTAAAAAGAAAACTCATCTGCACCCTCCAACATACACACACACACACACATACCACTACTAACCCCTAATCCACTCCTCTTTCTAATGTTCCCATTTCTGTCAAGGGCACCACCCTTCTTCCAGTTACCTAGGTTCACAGCCTTTAAGTCCTCCTCAACTTGTCTTTTTCCCTCCACTTCTACATCTGATCACTTGCCAAGTCTTGCAGATTCTATTTCTACTTCTTTTGACTTCAAAAGTCTGTATTTTCATTCCCATTTTATAGGTTTTTCTCTCTCTGCTATTACTTCCCATATACAACATAGGTTCTTATTGTTGTTTTATTATTACTCTTTGTTATAATAATATCAAAGTTATAATCTGTATTTATGACATAGTGTACAGTTTATAAAATGTTTCTTTGAAGTAACCCTCTAACATAACATAAGATAATTCCTATTTTATAGATGAGGAAATGGAGGCTTGCAGGGGTTAAATAGTTTGCCTGTGGTCATAGAGCTAGTGTTAATGAACCCAAGACTTGAACCCAAGTCTTCTATAGTATGTTTCAGAATATACTTATAGGGTATCTTATCATTCATTGCCTGGCTTAGGATTTCTTACTTTAGTTTTATATATGATATTTATGTGTAATAATTATAACATTAGTAATAACCAGCATTTATATAGCTCTTTAATATTCGAAAAACACTTTACAAATATGATATCTTTTTATCCTCACAACAACTCTGGGAGATAGGTACAATTATTATTTCCATTTCATAGAGGAAGAGATTGAGGCAGACTAAGGTTTTGACTTGCCTAGGCTCACATGGCTAGCAATTGTATGAATTGGATTTTGAAGTCAGGTCTTCCTGACTCCATATCCAGAACTCTGTACATTGTGCCACCAAACTACATGGACACACACATGTGGACACACATGTGTATATATAT
>JAQQSZ010014092.1:0-11601 GCA_028646595.1 Phalanger gymnotis
CTTTTGTTCCTGAAACTGATCTGAATCAGGGTATAGTGAGTCTGAGTAAGGAAGAGCTCTGGAATCTGGGGAGGAAGGTCGAGACTGCTCAGGAGAGAAATTGGGTGAGGTGGAGGGTGTGGTCTGGGTGGAGGCTGTAAACTGCCTGTGCTGTTTTACACAGCAGCCTTCTGCAGCTTCAAGAGCTGCCTTGATAATGTTATATAGAAAAAATGTGCTGGGTTCCAAGCCCCTGGGGTTTTCTGACTCATAACTTCTTAACTGCTCTCCTACAATTTTCCAAGACCCAGCAGTAACCTGGGGTCGCTGTGTGGTCCAAGGGGATATTTTTTCCACCACTTCAAGAAAACCCTTAATAAGCTGGAGGGTGGTCTTACATCCCTGGTCCTTGGCCGTCATATATATAATTCTTACAAATGTGGCCTGATCTGCAGCTGTTTCTAAGGACTCCGCCTGACTCATGATAAGGAAGATTCCTTACCTCACCAACGTAGAAGCTGGGTTGCCCATGGAGACAGGATGGGCCTTCCCGCTGAGAATTCGAATTTGTCCCAAGGCTGTGCGTGTGCAATCTTCCCTTCTGCTCTTCTCTGTCCTCTTGCAGGAAGGAGGCACCTTGGGGATCGTGGGAGTGTGCGTGTGGCTCCGCGCAGTGTCCCAGGTTTGGGCACCACTTGTTGGGGTCCTTACCACCCCAAATCCCAGGCCTTTGTCCAGCAAAGACCTATCTCACAGGCAATGAATGAAGCGGGAGGTGAAATGGTGAGCAACTCCATTTATTCAGGTAAGTAGCAAAACTTTTATAGCTTCGGTTACGTAGGCACTAGGGCCGCCCTGGTTCTTCCTACTCTCCTCCCCTTTTCTTCCCAAGCTCTCCCCATAATTCACTTGTGCAAATTCCGGGCAAAGACCTGGAAACGCCGCATTGCCAACAAGGGCGAAACCCTTCCTCCTACTGCCATCTTGTCCCACCCTTACCTCAGAGCCCTGAGTTTACCTCACCAGGCCCTGGGCACAGAGGTCCAGCGAGGGCAGGGGTTGGCTCTAACTCACCCTGTTACAATTGCTAGTATATCTTATTTCCCAGTTTCACGTAAAAACAATTTTGAACGTTTGTTTTTAAAATTTCGAGGTCCAAATTCTCTCCCTTCTTTCCTCCCCAGCCACCCTCATTGAGAAGGCAAGCAATTCAATGTATGTTATACATGAGTAGTTATGCAAAAAAACTTCCATAATAATCATGTCATGAAACTTAACTATATTTCCCTCCATCCTATCCAGCCCCTCATTTATTCTGTTCTCTCTTTTGACCCTGTCCCTTTTCAAAAGTGTTTGCTTCTGACTATCCCCTCCCCCAATCTGCCCTCCCTTCCTTTCCCCCCTTATGCCCCATTATCCCCTTACCCCCTACTTTCCTGTAGGGTAAGATAGATTTCCATACCCAACTGAGTGTGTATGTTATTCCCTCCTTAAGCCAGATCCAATGAGAGTAAGGTTCGTTCACTCTCACCTCCCCTCTCTTTTCCTCCAATGTAAAAGCTTTTTCTTGCCTCTTTTATGTGAGATAATTTATCCCATTCTATGTCTGCCTTTCTCCTTCTCCAGTACATTCCTGTCTTACTCCTTAATTTTATTTTTTAGATATCATCCCTTCATATTCAACTCACCCTGTGCCCTCTGTCGACAGATAGATATAGATATAGATGTAGATGTAGATATAGATGTAGATTTAGATGTAGATGTAGATATAGCTAGATATAGATATAGTTATAGATTAGACATAGATATAGATATGATATATAGATATAGATATATTCCTTCCAACTACCCTAATACTGAGAAAGATCTCTTGAGTAATAAATATTATGTTTCTGTGTAGGAATGTAAACAGTTCAACTTTTATTAGTCTCTTACGATTTCTCTTTCCTGTTTTCCTCTTCTCTATTTCCTGTTTTTCGTGCTTCCCTTGAGTCTTATATTTGAAAGTCAAATTTTCCATTCAACTCTGGTCTTTTCATCAAGAGTGTTTGAAAGTTCTCTATTTCATTAGATATCCATGTTTTTCCCCTGAAGGATTATATTCAGTTTTGCTGGGTAGATGATTCTTAGTTCTTAATCCTAGCTCCTCGATTTGGAACTATGTCCAAAGGGCTATAAAAAAGTGCATACCCTTTTACCCAACAATACCACTTCTAGGAATGTATCCCAAAGAGATCATACAACTGGGAAAGGGACCTGTATGTAAAAAATATTTAAGCAGCTCTATTTGTGGTGGCAAAGAATTGGAAATCAAGAGAATGCCCATCAATTGGGGAATAGCTAAACAAATTGTGGTATATGAACGTAATGGAATATTGTTGTGCTATAAGAAATGAGGAGCAGACAGACTTCATAATACCCTGGAAAAACTTACATGATCTGATGCTGAGTGAGGGGAGCAGAACCAGGAAGACATTACACATGATTACAAACACACGGTATCTGTGATGACTAACTTTGATAGACTTGGCTCTTCTCAGCAATACAAGGTTCAAAGATGGCTCCAAAAGACTCATAATGGAAAAAGCTATGCACATCCAAAGAAAGAATTACAGTCTGAGTGCAGATTGAGGCAAACTATTTGCTCTCTTTTTTTCCTTGTTTTTTGGTTTTGTTTCTTCTCATGATTCATTCCATTGGTTATAATTCTTCTTTGCAACTTGACTATTGTGTAAATAAGTTTAATGTGAGGGTATATGTAAAACCTATATCAGATTACATGCCATCTTGAGAGGGAGGGAAGAGGTGAGGGAGGGATAGAAAATTTGGAACTCAAAAACTTGTGGAACTGAGTGTTGTAAACTAAAAATAAAAACTAAATTTCAAAAAATTCTAGCTCTTTTGACCTAAGGAATATTATATTCTAAGCCCTCTGATCCTTTCTGTTCTGTTTTATAATTTCAGGATTTCTCATAGAGTCATTAGCTTCCATTTGCTCCATTCTAATTTTAAGGAATTATTTTCTTCAGTGATCTTTTGGACCTACTTTTCCATTTGGCCAATTCTACTTTTTAAGGCATTCTCGTCATTGGCTTTTTGGACCTCTTCTGTAATTTGGATTAATCTATTTTTAAGATGTTATTTTCTTCAGCATTTGGGGGAGGGGTTAAGCTGTTGACTCATTTTTCAGGATTTTCTTGCATCACTCTCATTTCGCTTCCCAATTTTTCCTCTACTGCTCTGACTTGATTTTCAAAATCCTTTTGGAGCTCTTCCATGGCCTGCAACTAATTCATATTTTTCATGGAAGCTTTAGATGCGGGAGCTTTGATTTTCTTGCATTTTTCTGATTATATGTTTTGATCTTCTTTGTCACTAAAGTAAGATTCTATAGTCTGAGGTTTGGGGGTACTGTTTGCTCATTTCCCCAGCCAAATACTCCACTTTTTAACTCTTTGTTAAGGTAGGATTCTACTTCCAGTGGGGAGGATGTACTGTCCCAAGCTGCAGGGGTTTCGTGTAGCTGTTTTTTAAAGATAATCTAAGGACCTGTAAGTTTTCAGTTCTTCCAAGATGGTATTATCAAAGGAGAAGTGTTCACTTCTTTTCTGGCCTGTGCTCTACTCTGTGCATGATCATAAGCACTCTTTTCTGCCTTGGAACTGTGAGGAGGATTCCCTTTCCACTTCAGCCACAAGTTCTGCCACACCAGCCCTCCTCCTCACCCCAGGACTGTGACCCAGATCCAAGCAAAGCAAAACAACAAAATCCTGCCTCAGTGCCAGCAAAGAGATACCTGAAATCCCCCTCTGATGAGTTTCTCAATCCCCCCACCATCTGTGGGCAGAAGAAGCCACTGCTGTTGCTGCCACTGCCTCCCCAGGGCTGGGCCAGACTATGCTCTTCTCTCACCCAGGTCTGCACAGATCTTTCCCACACAACGTCTAAGTTGTCTTTGGCATTTGTGGGGTGAGAAGTCCAGAAATCACCACAGCTGCCAGTGATTCAGTCCCCTGCGATCTCCTCTAGGCCCATCTGTGCCACACAGCACATGCTGGACTATGCTCCTCTCCCAGTCCAGTGCAACAGACTTTTCCTGTCAACCTTCCAGGTTGTCTTGGGCCAGAAATTTGTTTCAGTCTGTCATTTTGTGGGTTCTGTAGCTCTAGAATTTGTTTAGAGACATTTTTCAGGTATTTGGAAAGATTTGAGGGGGAGCTCAAGCAAGTCCCTGCTTTTACTCTGCCATCTTGGCTCCACCTCCAATTCTATTTTTCAAGGAGCTTTATTCTTCCTTAAGATTTTATTTCTCTTTTTCTAATTGGTTAACTTTCTTTTCATAAGTTCCTTGGATTGCTTTCATTTTTTCCTATTTTTTTCTATCTTATTTGATTTTTGAATTCCTTTTTAACTTCTTCCAAATTTTTTTTGGACTTGTGATCATTTGACCTTATTTTTTAGTATAGGAGTGGCTTGTTTTACCGCATTTTCTTCTTCTGAATATGAACCCAGGTTTTCTTTTATACCAAGTAGCTAACGGTGGTGTAAAGGTTTTTCCTTTGCTTATTCATTTTTATTTTTAATTTATCTTATTTCACTTTTAGCAGCTTAAAATTATTACTATAGTTTTAATCCTGAGTTATGGGTAATGTTGCCCTAGGCCTTAGGTTTTTCTTACTGTTGTTTTCTGAATTCTATCTGGGGCCTCAACCTTAGGGACTCTTGTCTTCCTCCCCTAAGCCCCAACCACACTTTCTTGAAAATACTCTTGTTACCTGTGGTACCACACCCACCAGGCTTGTGTTTGCTCCTCCTCACCCACATCTACAGCCAGGGAACACTAGCACTACTAGGCCTGACTTCCAAAAACAGCCAGGGGTCCTTCAATCTTCCCTCACTCCCCTGTCTACTGTTCTTTAGATGAAAGTTCCTGAAGCTGTGAGTTAAAAGTTCCTGTGGTGAAATTTCTTGAGGCCTAGTGTGCTTCCCTCAGGGGAATTCAATGTTGATTCAATGAAGTCAGCATAGAAGTGTTTACACTTCACTCAGACAATACCTCAGTCTCTGGAGTCTTCTCTGACCCTCTCAAGATGTCTTAGGAGGACAGTTGCTTTATCTTTTTATTTTCACTGTTCCATTACAATTTTCCATTTGCTTGTGGAGGAAATCTAGAGAGACTGGAAATTGCTGATCTACTCCACCATCTTCCCAGAATGATTTTTGCATGATCTTTTTAGTATGGCCTTTAATAATAAGATCATATATCCATTTAAAGCATACTGTGGGGGGCAGAGCCAAGATGGCGGCTGGAAAGCAGGGACCTGCTGAGCTACCTCCCAGGTCCCTCCAAAAAACCTTATAAAAATGGCTCTGAACAAATTCCAGAACTGCAGCACCCACAAAATAGCAGAAGGAAGCAGGGCTCCAGCCCAGAACACCCTGGATGGTCGCTGGCTAAAATCTATCTCACAGAACTGGGAGTGGAGAGGAGTAGAGCCCAGCATGAGCTGCGCCTGGACCAACCAGATTGGGACCCAGGTGGAACAGGCCCTAGTGCCCTAAATCAGTGAGCTGTGGCAGTTACCAGATTCTCAACCCACAAAAACTAAAGACAACAGAGAAGATTAGTGGGAAAAGCTGCAAGGGACAGAGTTAAAGGAGTTTGTGGTTTGACCACCACCCAGGGGAGCAGAGGAGGTGCAGCTACAGAACTACAGCTGCAGTTACTTCTGGCCCCAGGCCCACCTGGTGGGAGGAATTAAGAGGCGGATCAGATCGGGAGTGCAGAGCCTGCTGAAGATCTGAGTCCAGTCCGGGTTGGCAGTTCTTGGGGGAGGAGCTTGCTGTGTAGAAATACCTCTGAAAACAACAGGGCATCCCCTCAAGCTTGGAACAAAGTACTCTCTACTCTACAAGCAGTCATACACCCACAAAAAACTCAAGGGTCAAGTAGTTAGCTGATAACATGGCCAGGCAGTGAAACTAGACTCAGATTCAGACTCAGACTTTGGAATCTTTCTTTGGTGACAAAGAAGACCAAAATATATAGCCAGAAGAAGTCAACAAAGTCAAAGAGCCTACATCAAAAGCCTCCAAGAAAAACATGAACTGGTCTCAGGCCATGGAAGAGCTCAAAAAGGATTTGGAAAAGCAAGTTAGAGAAGTAGAGGAAAAATTAGGAAGAGAAATGAGAATGATATGAGAAAACCATGAAAAACAAGTAAATGACTTGCTAAAGGAGACTGAAAAAAAACACAATCAGAATAACACAAGATCTAGCAGCCTCTACATTAAGGGATCAAAGGCCTTGGAATACAATATTCTGGAGGTCAATGGAGCTAGGATTAAAACCAAGGATCACCTACCCAGCAAAACTGAGTATAATGCTCCAAGGCAAAATATGGATTTTCAATAAAATAGAGGATTCCCAAACTTTCTCAGTGAAAAGACCAGAGCTGAATAGAAAATTTGACTTTCAAACACAAGAATCAAGAGAAGCCTGAAAAGGTAAACAAGAAAAAGAAATCACAAGAGACTTACTAAAGTTAAACTGTTTTGTTTACTTTCCTACATGGAAAGATAATGTGTATGATTCATGAGACCTCAGTATTAGGGTAGCTGAAGGGAATATACATGTATATATATGTATGTATATGTATATATATATATGTATATATATATGTGTGTATTTATATATGTATATATGCATATATATACATATATGTATGTGTATGTACATATATACATATATATATAGACAGAGGGCACAGGGTGAGTTGAATATGAAGGGATGATATCTAAAAAAAATTAAATTAAATTAAGGAATGACAGAGGAACATATTGAGAGAGGGAGAAAGGGAGAAATAGAATGGGGTAAATTATCCTGCATAAAAGTGGCCAGAAAAAGCAGTTCTGTAGGAAGGGAAGAGGTGGCAGGTGAGGGGGAATAAGTGAATCTTGCTCTCATCAGATTTGACCTGAGGAGGGAATACCATACACACTCAATTGGGTGTCTTACCCCACAGGAAAGAAGGAAGAAGAAGATTAAAAGGGGGAGAGTATAGAAGGGAGGGCAGGTAGGGGGAGGTGGTAATCAAAAACAAACACTTTCCAAAAGGGACAGGGTCAAGGGAGAAAATTGAATAAAAGGGAATAGGTAACGAAGGAGCAAAATATAGTTAGTTTTTCACAACATGAGTATTGTGAAAGGCTTTTACATAATGATACGCATGTGGGCCTATGAGGAATTGCTTTCCTTCTTAGGGAGGTTGGGTGGGGAGGGAAGAGGGGAGAGAATTTGGAACTCAAAGTTTTAAAAACAGATGTACAAAAAAAGTTTTTGCATGCAACTAGGAAATAAGATACACAAGTGATGGGGCATAGAAAACTATCTTGCCCAAAAGAAAGTAAAGGAAAGGGGGATGGGAGGGGAGTGGGGTGACAGAAGGGAGGGCTGACTGGGGAATGGGGCAACCAGAATATATGCCATCTTGGAGTGGGTGGGAGGGTAGAAATGGGGAGAAAATTTGTTATTCAAACTCTTGTGAAAATCAATGCTGAAAAGTAAATATATTGAATAAATTAAATAAAACACACACACACACACACACACACAAAGAAATGATGCTGCATGCATTTAGAAAAGGAAAAAAAAGAACAATGATGCTCCTCAGACATACTCCTAGACCCCTGAGGGGGAGATATAGCCAGATGGGGACATTACTTGCTACTTCATGCTACTTCATGTTTAATTAAGAGAATAAATTCAGAACTTTGTGCTAAGTTTGCATATTGTTTGAAAAAAATATATTTCTCCCTTAGAAGAAATATAGTACATGAAAGATGGCAATGTTATGATATGGAATAAGAAACTTTAAAATATCTTTCATTTGAGCTCCATGAAAACAGAGGATCAAAACAAAATACTTACATAAAATTAATCTGATGGGTATTATTTTGTATCAGTAACATTTTTTTCATTTATACGTGTATCTTACACAAGACTTCCATAACACACAACCAACTAAAAGTAATAAGTGTATGCATACACATGCACACTATGCATACACATATACACATAAGGGATGTAGAATATATATTTATGTACACATATATGCATTCACGGAAAATATACATGATTCTAAGCCTATAAAAAAAATAAAGTATACTGTGAAGTGTAGTATAAGGTATTTTTCTAACCCTAATTTCTGCCAGACTGCTTTCCAGTTTTCCCATCAGTTTTAATCAAATAAAGAGTTTTCTGTTTTTATCAAATATCTATTTTATTGAGTTCTGTTGTTTCTGAACCTTCCTCGTCTAGTCTATTCCTTTTATCTATTTCTTTATTCCTTAACCAGTAACAGAAGGTTTTGACGACAGCTGCTTCGTAAAAATTCTTTGGAGTCTGGACACAACTGCCTTGGAGGTAGCAACAATGAAAACAGTTTCAGGACCTTTCAGGCTGGAGTAGGAAAGGAGTAGAAAACTGAAGGGTGGACTTTTTACAGTGTTTCTCTAGTAAAGACCTCATTTTTTTTTCAAATATATAGGGAACTGAGCCAATGTGATCAAAATAAGAGCCAATTTTACAATTGATAAATGGTCATAGGATATAAATAGGCAGTTTCCAGAAGAAATCAAAACTATCAATAGTCACATGCAAAAAACTTGAAAGCATCGTTGATTAGAGAAATGCAAATAAAAACAAATCTGAGGTTCCATAACACATATATACACATTGGCTAACATGACAGAAAAGGTAAATGATAAACACTGGAGGGGATATGGAAAAAATAGACACACCAATCCACTATTTGTTAATTTGGTAGAGTTTTAGCATTCTGGAGAACAATTTGGAACTGTGCCCAAAGAAGTATAAAACTGTTTGACCTAGCAATAACACTATTAGTTCTGTATCACAAAAAGATAGAAGAAAAGGGAAAGGGACATGTATGTACAAAAATATTTATAGAAGCTCCTTTTTTGTGACTGAGCAAGTTGTGGTATATGATTGGGATGGAATATTATTATGCTATAAGAAATGACCAACAGGAATTCAGAAAAAAAACTGGGAAGACATATGAAGTAACACAAAGTAAAATGAGCAGAGCCAGAATATTGTGCACAGTAACAGCAATATTATAATAATGATCGACCATGAAAGATTTAGCTACTCTGACCAAGACAATGATTCACTATTTCCAAAGGAGCCAAGATTTTATCAACCTCCAAAGAAAAAACTGACGAACTCTGAGTGAAGACTGAAGCATACTTTTTCACTTTCTTTATGTTTCCTATTTTTGTTGGTTGTTTGAAACATAACTAATAGAGAAATATGTTTTGCATGACTTCACATGTATAAATGATACCATATTGCTTGACTTCTTAATGGGTGAGGGATGCTTGGAAAGGAGAGAATTTGGCACTCCTTTTAAATGAATGTTAGAGGCTGTAATAAAAGGAGTTGATTCCTAGGCTGAGGAAAAAGAGACAATCGCTCCCCAACTCTGCCCCCACATACACCTCAACCAAGTAGGGAGACAGGGGCCAGCAATGTGAGAGAACAGCTTGAGAGAAAGGAAAGGAAGGACCTTCATAGCAGATCCCAAGTGCAGAGGCTGACAATAAGTCTTACTTCACAATTCAAAGAAAGGAGGCAAAGAGAAATCAGAATCTCTGCAGAAAGAAGGAAGGAGACAACAGGTTAGTTGGAGCAGCGACACTTACACAGTGGTTTCAACCAGAAATCATTTAGGGATATACTTCGAGCCCAAATGGGTTAGCCACAAGAATGCTACAAGGAAAAATGCTAACCAAATATCACCCTCTAAAGGAGTCCATGACTTAAAAAGGAATCTATAATAAATCAGCTAGTTGGCATAGTGAGTAGAACACCAGCCCTGGAGGCAGGAGGACCTGAGTTCAAATCCAGCCTCAGACACTTGACACACTTACTATCTATGTGACCTTGGGCAAGTCACTTAACCCCAATTGCCCTACCTTCCCCACTGCAAAAAAAAAAAAAAAAAAGGAATCTTAACAAGTTGTACCTGGAAGGACTATTTGGCATTTTTCATATTTAAATCAAATTGAGTAACATGAACTATATTAACTGTATAAGGTCTGTAGCCTGAATTTTTATCTCATTGTAATAAAATTTAACTGTGTACATAAAAAGAATAATAAAAATAAAGAAATTAAATTTTTAAAGAAACAATTCTTTTAAAAAAAATCAGTGTCCTTTGTCTAAAATTTGTAGTGTTTTCAGCATAAAAGCTTGCTGTACTTTGTCAAAGGCTTTTTCTACCTCTGTTAAGATGTTTGTGTGGCTTTGAATATTTTGTTTTTTTAAAATGATTATGTTAATTGTTTTCCCAATTGCTGAACCCACTTGATCATAATGAATGATTTCTTTGATAAATTGCTGTAATCTATTTGATAGGATTCTCTTAAAAAAATTCATGAGTCAGTATTCATTAATGATATTGGTTTATAGTTTGCTTTCTGCGTTTCCCTAGTTTAGGTAATAGGACTATATTTGTCTAAAAAAGTTTCTAGTCGGATTCTTTTTTCTCAATTTTTGAAACTATTTTGTGAAGTATGAAGTCTTTAAAAGTTTGATAGTTTTCTTTTGGTAGTTCCTTTACAGCTAGGTCTACTTCCTTTTCTGAGACAAGAATTATTTAAGATCTCTCTTTGACGTCTTGATAGTTTGGGTATTTTATATTTTTGAAGTTATTCTCTATTTCTTTTGTGTCCTCAGTTTTGGTCCTATGTAACTGTGTATATGTAACCTATTATAATATGTTCTGATTGTTCCTTTTATTTCTTCTGAGTTTTCTGTGATTTTACCTTAGTCATTTGTTATTCTGTTGATTTTATTTTCCTGCCCTCTTATTTTTTTTCAAGAATTATTAGTGTTTTTATAAGAACTTTTTAAAAAATTTTATTTAATATTTTTAGTTTTCAACATTGATTTCCACAAGATTTTGAGTTACAAATTACTCCTCATTTCTATCCTCCCCCCACTCCAAAATGGTATGTATTCTGATTGCCCCATTCCCTAGTCAATCCTCCCTTCTGTCACCCCACTTCTCCTCCATCCCCTTTCCCCTTACTTTCTTGTAGGGCAAGATAGATTTTTATACCCCATTGCCTGTATATCTTATTTCCCAGTAGCATGCAAAAACAAACTTTTTGAGCATCCATTTTTAGAAATTTGAGGTCCAACTTCTCTCCCTTCTTCACTCCCCACCCACCCTCCTTGAGAAGGCAAGAAATTCAACATAGGTCACACATGTATCATTATGCAAAACATTTCCACAATAATCATGTTGTGAAAGACTGACTATATTTCCCTCCACCTTATCCTCTCCCCTTTTATCCAATTTTCTCCCTTGACCATGTCCATTTTCAAAAGTGTTTGCCTTTGATTACCTCCTCCCCCTATCTGCCCTCCCTTCTATTGTCCCTCCTCCACTCTCATCCCTTATTCATCTTCAGCTCATCCTATGCCCACTCTCTCTCTCTCTCTGTGTATATATATATATACATACACATACATACATATATATGTATATATATACATACACACATAAACATATATATACACACATACACATA
>JAQQSZ010014093.1:0-11601 GCA_028646595.1 Phalanger gymnotis
TTTTATCCTTCTCTTAGTATGTATTTAACTTTATATACTATATAGCCATATATTCTAAGAAATACATTATATAGCATATGCTATTATCCCATATAATTTACTATATAACTTTATATGCTATGTAACCGTATGCTATAATATCCTATTGTATTTATATATTATTATTTATGTTATATGTTGTATATATAATATGTATTTTATGTATATTACATATTTATATGCTATCATAGTTATATACTATACACTATACAGCCATATATTATAATACTATATAACCATATGCTATGCTTTTATAGCACATGGCTATATAGAACATAAAGATATAGTAAATTATATATGATTATAACACATGCTATATTTTATAATATTTGTTATTTAGTCATTTTCAGTCATGACCAATTCTTTGTGACCCCATTTGGGGTTTTTTCGTCAAGGATGCTAGAGTGGTTTGCAATTTTCTTCTCCAATTCATTTTACAGATAAGGAAACTGAGGCAAATGCAGTTAAATGACTTGCCCAGACACAGCTAGTAAGTGTCTGAGGCCAGATTTGAAATCAGATCTTCCTGACTCTAGGAAGTGGGAGATTTCCCTTAAGCCTTAAGGCTTACCTTGTGTGAGTTAACATACCAAAATCAAGGCCCTTTGCTTTTCTTACCTCTTCTATGTCTGACTATCTTATGGACATAACCTAAGTCCCCCAAATGTAATATAACAGACTGGGTCAGATCTTTGGATACACTGACTTCATCTTCAACCACCTGAATTCCAAGATTTTCCATGTTTCCGTTTCTATACTTCCATACTTCCATTTCCATAATTCCAAGAGAATTCCATATTTTTTATTAAGATTTTTTATTTTTGGTTCACAACACTCAATTCTGTATGATTTTGAGTTCCAGATTTTCTTCTCCCCTTCCCCCTCCCTCCCCAAGATGGCATGGAACCAATATATCTTCTACGTATAACTTTGCATTGAACTTATTTACACAATAGTCAAAGCGTAAAGAAGAATTATGACCAATGGAATGAATCATGAGAAAGAAGAAACAAAACAAACAAAAAAAACCAAAAACAAAAACAAAAGAGAAAAAATAAACAAAGAAAAAAAGAACAGTTTGCCTCTATCTGCATTCAGTCTCCATAGTTCTTTCTCTGGATGTAGATAGCTCTCTCTCTCATGAGTCCTTTGGAGTTGCCTTTGAACTTTGTATTGCTGAGAAGAGTGAGGTCTATCAAGGTTAGTCATCACAGAATCCAATTAAATTGAAAAGTCTTTGTATAAAAAAAGTCAATGCAACAAATATTAGGAGGGAAGCAGAAAATTGGGAGAAAATCTTTACAACTAGTGTCTCTGATAAAGGCCTTATCTCTAAAATATACAGGGAACCGAGCCAAATTTATAGGAATACAAGCCATTCCCCAATTGAGAGATGGTCAAAAGATATAAACAGGCAGTTTTCAGAGGAAGAAATTAAAGATATCTATAGGCATATGAAAAAATGCTCTAAATCACTACTGATTAGAGAAATGCAAATCAAAACAACTCTGAGGTACCACATCTCTCCTGTTAGCTTGGCTAACATGACGAAACAGGAAAATGATAAATGCTGGAGAAGATGTGGGAAAATTGGAATACTATTACATTGCTGGTGGAGTTGCGAACTGATCCAGCCATTCTGGAGAGCAATTTGGAATTCCATATTTCTTATTCGATTCTTATTCTACTAATGAAATCGTACATTTTTAGGTAAAGAAAATCTAGAATTATGGTGGTAGAGAGTATGTGATTAAAAACAAGCAGCTATTAAATTATGTTATTAGGGTTGTGTGTACAAACTATGTAGACTCTGTAAGAGAAAGACCATTGTAATTATCCCTCCTCCCTACAATATTCTGATGAGAAGCTGAATAATTTGGTCTTCTTAAGTTTCCTGGATAGTGATTTGTGGAATTTGATACTTCTGAGGACACCAGGAATGATGTGTATCCTAGCCATAATCTCTAAGTTACTATGTAAGTCAATCTGGCAGATGATGTTGGAACTTCAATCCTCAAACTACCATTTTGACTACTCTGCATATGTCTATATGTGGAAAACTGTTCCTTTGCGCCGATGACCTTATGCAAATTCAGAAAAAAATATTTGTAGCCATTTAAAAAAACATGAGGACTATTAGCCCTGATTTGATATTAGAACCCCAGATTTTGAAGCTGGAAGAAACCTCAAAGATTATGTCCCACTTAACTGCCTTTCTGCTTTTAGATTGTTCATAAGTTGAAAATTTCTTGAGGAAAAGAATTGTCATGCCTACAAAGTGGTTTAAACAGAATTTGGAATAAAGAATGCAGTGTAATGTGGAGAATTGTCTATTTCAGAATTAGAAAGACCTGAGTTTGAGTCTTGGCCATGTCATTTACCAGCAGAATGATGTTACTTAATGTTTTTGAGGATGTTTCTATAAATCAGACACTTATCTATAAAATTAAGAAAAGAGCGCTATTATTACTGTAAATTAAAGTTTACTATACAACTTTATATACTATATAGCCATATGCCATAGTATGCTATATAGCTTTATATATGTATTTAATATACTATGTAAACGTGTTATAATATGCTACATACCATATTATAGCTATAACATATGCTATATATGTTACATATGCTATAATATATGCACTATAGAGCATATATATTATAACATATATATAGCTATATATGACATAAGATATATTCTATAATAACATTATAACATGGCTTTATAGAATATAAAGTTATATAGTAAATTATAAGTGATCATAGCATATGCTATATAATATTTGTTGCTTGCTCGTTTATAGGTATGTCTGAGTCTTTGTGGCAATTTTGGGTTTTCTTGGCAAAGATACCAGAACGGATTGATTGCCTTTTCTTTCTCCAGCTCATTTTATGTATGAGGGAACTGAGGCAAACAAGGCTAAGTGACTTGCCTAGGGTCACACAGCTAGTAAGTGTCTCATCTTCCTGACTCCAGGCATGGTACTGTATCCACTGTGACACCAAGCTGCCAATAATATAAATATATATTATAGCTTATTATATATCTTACTACATATCATGGCTTATAGTGCTTATACCAAATCAATTATATTGTATATAAAGTTATATAGTAAATTGTAATTTATATCAATAATAGCTCTTTTAAATAGTATATGGCTATATACTATATAACTTATGTAGCACAAATACTATAAGCTATATTATTGAATTGAACATTGAATTTAACTCTTGAGTTTTCTGGAAGTGAAGGCAAAAAGTAAAATCCAATTATGCTTCAGAAGGAGGAAGGGTCTACCTAACTCTTTGTGTTTTTGTGTCTTCTTGACAAATATACATTTTCTAGATATATTGTAGATCAGGGCTGTCCAACCTTAGGTTTTTACTGAAACAATAGACAATATGTTTTGCTTTGCTGTTTTAGTGAGAACTCTGCAGTAGCTCAGCTTCGTTTACTAAAGCGTTTATGTAAATTTCTATGCTTGTTGGCAGGCCCCACAAATCACACCGTGGGCCACATGTAGCTGGCGGGCTGCATTTAGGACAGCCCTGTTGTAGATGATTCTTGTTTGAAGTTCTCCTTGCTTCAATGATGCTTTTGTTTGACATGATGTTCAAGAGTAGTTTATATACCTTTAGACTCGACTTTGAAAAGTGAGAGCTAGAGAGAGAAGAAGAGAGGAGCCTAGACATCAACCTGGTCCCTCCAGAGAATCAAGTGCATCAAAGAAGTGGCACGAGACTGAGTTATAGAAGAAAAACAGAGAGCATGTCAGAAATTCCAGAGAAGCTATCTTGGGGGAGAGGACAGAGACAGAAGGAGCCATTGTCAGAGAAATATGTGAAAAGAGAGAAAAGAAGCATTGTGAAAGAGCTCTGAGAAGGGGATATTTGGCATAATATGGAATCACGATCATACGTTAAGGGGTACAGTGGGTAGAGTGCTAGGCCAGGAGTCAGGAAAACCTGAGATCAAATCGGCCTAGCTGTGTGACCTGAGGCAAGTCGCTTTACCCTGTTTGCCTCAGTTTCCTTATCTGTAAAATGAGCTGGAGAAGGAAATGACAAACCACTCCAGTATCTTTGCCAAGAAAACTCCAAATGGGGTCACAAAAACTCAGATATGACTGGCATGAATAAATAGCAAGAGCCACAATATGGAGGACTAACCCAGAACTATATCTTTCCTTTTACTGTATCATATGGACTGTGTAGATACTATGAGAAAGTAGGGCTTATAGCATGAATTGGTCTATGTAGGTTAATACCATAATTCTGGAAGACAGCATAAGGCCCTGTGGAAGAGTTTTATATTGCCTGTTCATAGACTTAGGTGCAACCTTCTAGGTTAAATGTTCTATATTTGGTGTTTTATTAGCCTGAGGGCTTTCATTGGGAATGGAAGGGCTTCTGGGCACATGAACCAAATTTCTGGAGAAACACTGGATGGTGGGGAAAAGGAACCAGATACTGCATTTTCAAGGGATACTGAATTGGGGGCAATGTGCACCATAGGGAATACTGATAAAATTCTTCAAGATTGTGCCAGGTTGACTTGAGCTCAGAGATATTTTCTGTAATGATGTGAGCCATGAGTTACAAGATTGCATAGCTGTCATTTTAGGGTAAAAAGAAAGCATGCAAGTTCCTCTACAGAGATGAAGCTGTTTTTCTCCCCTAGCACTGAATTTAAGGAAGAATTTATAACATTTACCCTTCTTTATATCGGAGACTTTGGGAAATCTCTGATAATCAAAGTATAATGTTTTCATCTATGGTTTTACAGTAACTTTTTCTTGTATTGACCCTCTGTAAAAACTGAACACATATCATTAAATTGTATCTCAGCAATAACATTTCTCTGGGGAGACAAAATAAGATAATATAATATAGGTATATTATTTTCTAATGACTTAATTGAACAAGTGATAGAATTTGGAAAACCTAGAAGGCTGGATAAGAATAAATAGGTCTATCTTTTATATAACCCAACTAGAATGACATTACACTCAATTGGTTGGCTCATATAATTCTAGTTTGAGTTAAGTGGAAGTAGTATCAAGAAATTTCTATTCAACTGTTTGGATGATGAGAGAAACATTCAGTTAATCATCTAACTTTAGTTGCAAGGATGTGCTGGAGCTAACTTTTAGAGATTCCTGAGAGCTAATCATTAAATTTTCAGTGTGAACATTTAAATCTCAAAAATTGGCAAATGTTGTAAATCAGGGCTTGAGTTATTGTTTTGTTGATTGTCTAGACTTGAGAAAGTGATGGAGAAAATGTTAAGGATGCAGCTTAAACCTGAAAGTGAGTTATGGATTTTTTTTGGAGAACAGGTTGTTAAATCTCTGCCAATGCCATTCTGCTTCCACAGTACCAACTAATCATTGAGTATTGGCTAGTGGAATGTTGGGGTGACTGACAAACCATTGTCACTCTCTATCTCAAGAAGCAGTATAGTATAAAGGGAAGCTCACCAGGACAAAGCCTGAAGTTTGGACTACAAGTCAAGAGGCCGCTGCCAGTAACACACCGTAAAACCTTGACTACCCTGGACCACCTTGACCTTAAATGCTTTGAGCCTCAGTTTTATCATCTGTAAAATGAAGGAGTTGGTTAGTGATTTCAAAATGAAATTTCATGTTTATTTTCATTTAATGGAACTCATCATTTTGTATTACAATACTATCATTTGGAGCAATGAGATGGTGTGTTGGATAAGAGCACTGGGCCTGGAGTCTTGAGTTCAAATGTGGCCTCACATATTACTAACTGTGTAACTCTGGGCAGTGACTTAATCTTGTTTGCCTCAGTTTCTTCATCTGTAAAATGAGCTAGAGAAGGAAATTACAAACCATTCCAGTATTTTTTTTTCTGAGAAAACCCCAAATAGGGTCACTAAGAGTGGGACATGACTGAAATGACTGAACAACAACATTATCATTTAAGTCTATTTCTGTGCATAGAGATTTGTTACTCTGGTTACAAAAGTACAAAGTAATCAGATGCAGCAACTCATGGACCTTGGGTTTGAGATCCCTTCATTAGATAGATCATCTCAGAATGAAGAGACTTTTTCTTTTGGGAAGGCAGGGCAATTGGGTTAAGTGACTTGCTGAAGGTCACACAGCTAGCGAGTGCGTCAAGTGTCTGAGGCCGGATTTGAACTCATATACTCCTGACTCCAAGGCCCATGCTCTGCTCACTGAGCCACCTAGCTGCCCCCTGAAGAGGATTTAATATTACACAACACCTTGATTTTACTGATAGAAAAATTAGAGAGAAGTGCACAAAGTCACACAGCTAACAAATTGCAGAGGAATCAAGTCCAGTTGTTCTAATTTTCGGTTTATTGTCCTCTCTCCTATTACCCTGCCTCTCAGGGATCCTTCCAGTTCTAAAATCTATGATTCAGCTTCATATAGACACTTTGAGGAATCAGGCTTTCTCAAAAGTGGGTTCTTTAAGAAGGCGATAATAAGCATTTACATATGTGCCAGGCACTATGCTAAGTGTTTTACAAATATTGTCTCTTTTGAGCTTCCCAACGACCTTGAGAGGTCGTACTGTTATTATCCTCATGTTACAATGGAGGATACTGAGACAAACAGAGGTTAAGTGACTTGCTCAGGGTCACATCACTATTATCCGAGATTAGATATGAACTCAGGTTTTCCTTATTCTGGGCCCAGAACTCTATCTACTCTACCACCTAGCTGTCTAGTTGTCCAAAGACTGCCACACTGGTGTTCTTAAAAAAAAAAGAATCCTTAATTACAGAACTGGAACTACAGTGAGGATGACTGGGGCTTTTTTCAGGAGTAGAAATTTAAAGGGCACTCTCCTGGTGGTGCTTCCTGCCTTGTCCTGTCTAGCCATAGTGGTGGCAGCCTCCTGGTGGGGGAGGGAGTCTGTCTTCCTTG
This sequence comes from Phalanger gymnotis, assembly GCA_028646595.1. Lineage (NCBI taxonomy): Eukaryota > Metazoa > Chordata > Mammalia > Diprotodontia > Phalangeridae > Phalanger > Phalanger gymnotis. Next base: position 6,966 of record JAQQSZ010014093.1, read on the forward strand.
CTTGCCCCCAGTTCTGTTGTGGGGATGGCTTGGCTTTGTCTTGGTGGGCTTCCTTATATAGCGATAGCCCAAGTGAGGCTATCCTCAACCTTAATCACTTAAGAATTTGTCTTTCAAGTGGCTCCCTCCTGGAAGTCTGTCTAGCTTTGACCTGATTCTGACCTAGTTTAATTTTTGTTTTCTATTTCCCCTTTTATAAACCCTATGGAGTTTAGTCTTTTCTTAGCTCTGCCCTTAGAAGAACATTCATCCAGACTGATATTTGCTTTACACTCATTGTCCTCTAGATTTGATACTTTGATTTCTTTCTCCCAACTGCCATCTTTCCTGTATTTAGTAAGACCTTCTGGTAATGATGTACAGTAATAAATTTGTCTTTTCCTGTGGGATTTCCTTAGCTACCACTTATTGGGTGGGGGTGGAGGGGTAAGAGGGAGGATCAGCTCAGACTCGGGATCCCTCTGCTGGTGTCTGTGACAGCGACAGGTCAGCCTCATCCCACATGCCCTATGGCTGGGCTCTGACAGACGTGGCCACAGAGCATCTTGCAAACATTTATTTAATACAAAGCAAAGATGCAGTATGTTTGCAAGAGCAATCAATTGAACCACAAAATTAAAAAGCGGGCCATTTTAATCAATGATCCCCTCCTCTCCTGTCACTTCTGGGACTTTGCTCCATCCATCATGCTCTCCTTTTCTCTCATCTTAAATCTCTTCCTTTCTATTGGCTGTTCTCCTTCTGCCTACAGATAGCCTCTGGTTTTGCTCTATCTTAATGAGACCAGGCCTCCCACCACCTCTGATCTCCTAGGGGCTCTGGTTCTGGATTCTTAAAGACTGGGTTCATGCTGAGGGAAGCAAAGCAGAGGGCTCAGCTCCAACTCAGATTTGGTATGTCCCTATTCCAGATAATTCCAGGAAAATCTCTAAAATGAAACTTACATACAGGGTTCCTTGTAGAAAGGTTTTCATTGTACAAAATAAGTATCAGGCGAAGGACAGAAATTTATTTATGGGAAATGCTTCAGATGGAAAAAAATGGCTAAGTGCACATTAGTGAATACAGACATCAAAAACTGTAACCCATCACACTCATCGCACTTTTCTGGGAGGTGAAGAGAGCTGTGTGGGACTTTGTGGGCTTGTGGAAATTAATATTTCACCTGCATCTCAGACTTGCACTGTCTGAGTAACTGGGAGGGCCCAGATTTCCTGACCAACCAGGGCATGGCTCGGATTTTCAAAGTCTATGTTAATTGTACCAACCTCCTAATAGGGATAGGCAGTATTTCTCCTCCTCTGACAAGTAATGCTAGTGTGGAAACCACTTCTCCTGAACAGCTGGCATCTCACTCAGAAGCTCTCGAGGTAAGTGCCTGGGTTGAAAGCATCTCAGTGGTCTGAGCTCAAGGAAGAAAGCAGAAAATACAGCCAAAGTACAGAGACTCCAGCTCACCTAGGTACCCCCTCTCCCAGCCCCTTCTCCTTCTGCCTTTCCTCTGAGATAACTTTCAATTTACACTGCATAATTTAATTGTTTTTGTGTTTATAGAAAACAATACCAATTGTAACAATATGCAAAGTCACGTAAAAATGTATTTGTATTTATTTCATTAGATGTTTCCCAGTTACATGTAAAAAAAAAACTTTTAAAAAAATTTTGAGTTCCAAATTCTCCCTCCACTTTCTGCCCCTTCCCCCTCCTTGAGAAGGCAAGCGATTTGATATTGATCACACGTGTCACTGTATATATCTTGTATGGATCTGGTTATTTATATGTTGTCTTGCCTATTAAAATGTAAACTTCTTGAGTATAGAGACTATGTTTTTGCCTTTCTTTGTATCCCCAGAGTAGCTGGCACATAGTAAATACTTAATAAATGCTTGTTGACTGACCGTACAGAATCTCTAACCTATCCTCCTTTAGAAGGATTGATCTGGTCATTTCTAATGAGGGAAGGACTTGATAGTCACATCACAACATCTTGACCAAGTCTCCTAGGCTCTTAAGGGCTGTCCAACCTTAGGTTTTTATTGAAACAATAGACAATATATTTTGATTTGCCTTTTTAGTGAGAGCTCTGTGGTAGCTCAGCTTCCTTTACTAAAGCGTTTGTGTAAATTTCTTTGCTTGTAGGGTGGCTGCATAAATTGCAATGCAGATGGCATGCGGCCTGCAGGCCACATTTTGGACAGCCCTGCATCATGAAAACATCGAACATTTGTTTTTCTTTACGTTAAGATGGCAAGCTAGATCTGCAGCCCTTACGGAGTCTGGTAGTTCTCTATATTCCTATTTGGAGAGTTATTCCTTATTCCTCTAAATATGAGCTTTATCACTCTGAGGTTTCTTACTAGCTGGGTATGCTTCATTTTATTTGTTTGGAAAGTGGAAGGCCAAAACCAGCTTCATTCAGTGTTTCATCCATAGAGAAGCTGCCAGGAATGTTGTTAATAATGATCTGGTAAAGGAACCCCTTCTTGTCAATACTGAAGAGCTCCCTGAATGAAATTTCCTCATCTACTTTTACAACACTATCGCCCTGAGCAAAACTATGTTTTGGGTCAGACAGCAGTGGGATGTTGGTAACTCCCAGTCTACGTTGTTTCTTGGGAGTGTTGACCCGTGCTAAAGGATTATGGAATTATAAGATTTGACAGAACTGAGAGCTCACTGAAATACCAATCATTTGACAATTGAGTTTCTTAAACTCTTTAGGACAATCATTGAATGTGATGCTCTCTATAGGACACATGAAGATCAAGTCAAGTCAGTGTCCATCTATTAAATGGTTATTATGTGCCAGGCACTGTGCTAAGCATTAAGGATACAAAGAAAGGTAAAAGCAGTCCCTGTCCTCGAGGAGTTTGCAGTCTAATAATGAAGGTGGAGTCTACAAGGTATAAGAAAACAACATATATTTCCCTTTGTAGTTAGAAAGGCTGCTCTGGATCTCAATGCTGTCGTTCTGCATGTTAGCTAGCTTTCTGTGATCTGAACACATAATAGATATGTCATCTGTGTCTTCATCCAGTTCATTGATAAAAGCTTTCTAGGGCAAAGCCTAGGATTTTCAGCTAGAAATTTCCCTTCAATTTAATCTCAATTTATTAATCATCACTCTTTAGGTCCTATTGTTCAGTTAATTATGAATCCCCTATCTGTTTCTTTTCCTCTTACCACTTCCTGCATAGACATTCCTCTAAGGTTCTGCCCTTGGCCCTTTTTTTCTTCTCTATTTATAAAGTTTTATCTATCTCATCCATTACCATAGCATCAATTATCTCTTCTTTGCAGACGACTCCCAAATTTCTATCTCCAACCCTGCCTTCTCCTTTGAGCTCCATTTCCATATCTCTAATTGTCAGCTGAGTGTCTCAAACTAGATGTCCCACAAACACCTCCAATTCAACATGTCTAAAATTAATGGCACTCCTTTCGTCTTTAAACCTGGCCCAACTACCTCAATTTCCCATATCTGTTGATGATACCACCCTACTCGCAGTCATCCAAACTAAATATCTTGGAATTTTCTTTTCTTTTGGAGAGGGGAAGGCAAGGCAATAGGAGTTAAGTGACTTGCCCAAGGTCACACAGCTAGTGAGTGTCAAGTATCTGAGGCTGGATTTGAACTCAGGTCCTCCTGACTCCAGGGCCAGTGCTCTACTCACTGCGCCACCTAGCTGCCCCAGAATTTTCTTGATTCTTCCCTTTCCCCCTCCTCCCTCGCCCCCAACAAGCATTGTCAAAATTGCCAAGCTCTATTAATTTTATGATTTCTGAAATAAATATTTATTAAATTGGACACTAATAGATTTTATTTATAGTGAATAGAGAGCAATCTTCTATGGTTTCTTTCAGTAGGACCTTGTAGGATCATTGATTTAGAGTTCTTGAGTTATATTTCTTTTAAAATTGATTTCTTTGGGCAAATAAAAAGTCTAATGCTGACAATGATTTCAATTAAAATGACAACAATGGGGACATATGTTTAACATATGTTAAAATATGTTAAAGATATGTTAAACCATATGCTAAACTTGTTAAACATATGTAAAAAAACCATTATCAGCCCAGTCAATTAAGTATAGTCTCTGGAGTCTCTGAAGATCCTATTATAGTAAGTTATATAACTGAAATGAGATTCTAATAATACTAACTACTAATTATGTATGCATATGTATATATTACATTCATAGCTAATGATCAAATCCCACTTACTCAAAATCTTGAGACAGTCATTTAATAAGCTTTTATTAAGCACTTACTATGTGCCTGGCACTGTGCTAAGTGCTGGGGATACAAAGAAAGACAAAAGGCAGTCCCTGCTCTCAAGGAGTTAATAGTCTGTTGAGGGAGATAGCCTGAAAACAACTATATCTAAACAAGATATATCCAGGAGAAACTGGGGACAAAGAAAATGGGGAAGGCACTAGGACCGAGGGGGATCAGGAAAGGCTTCTCATAAAATGTGTCTTCTCTTTGGTGAAACCTTTGCTGATTCTCTTGTTAAAGCCAGCCAAAGGGAATGTCAGTTCAAAGCAAAGAACATTTAATTAAACAGTAGAACAAAGTAATTTATTTGACAAGGAAGATTTGTATCTCTTTCCCTTACATAGAGGGACACTTTTTT
>JAQQSZ010014094.1:0-11600 GCA_028646595.1 Phalanger gymnotis
CAATAAAGGGGGATAGGTTAGGAAGAAGCAAAATATAGTTAGTCTTTCACAACATGAGTATTGTGGAAGGGTTATACATAATGATACGCATGTGGACCATGTTGAATTGCTTGACTTCTTAGGGAGGGTGGATGGGAAGGGAAGAGGGGAGAGAATTTGGAACTCAAGGTTTTAAAAAAATAGATGTTCAAAAGTAAATTTTTTTTTCATGCAACTAGAAAATAAGATGCACAGGCAATGGGGCATAGAGATTTATCTTGCCTTACAAGAAAGGAAGGGAAAGGGGGATGGGAGGGGAATGGGGCGATGGAGGGGAGGGCAGACTGGGGAACAGGGCAGCCAGAGTGTACGCCATCTTGGAGTGGGGGAGGAAGAAATGGGGAGAAAATTTGTAATTCAAAAGCCTGTGAAAATCAATGCTGAAAACCAAACACATTAAAAATAAATTTAATAATAAAAAAAGAGAAAGGTGAAGCTGCTTCCCTAGTAGAATTAGGACTCACTTAGGAAGACCAGATAGACTGCCCCCTCCTATTCCTTCAGAACCCTTAGCCATTCCATTAAAAGTCAAGACATGATAGCAAGATTCTGTTGGCACAATATAATTGTCTGCAAGAGATCCTGACTGTTGCTTCTGATCTTGGCTTGATTCCTGTTCCACCATCCTGGATCTGCCGATTGCATCCAGGTCTTTTGACCAAACATTTATCTACTCCACCATCAGATAGATATTCAGTATCTGTTCCTGCCTGCAAGCATTTTTCCTCCCCTGCTCTGTCTAGTTAGTTAATCTAACTCAGAGGGGAATTCCCATGTCCTTTCTCACTTTTGCTTGGTGAGCTTGGATTTCCTAGAATGAAGGCTCTCCTAATAGACTCTTGCCCAGCCAGACTGAGTAGCCAGACTCATTGTCCGAGTATCAGGACTCATCTGTCAACCTCCTTTCTGTAGTTCATTCTTTTTTTTTTTTTTTTTTGGTTTTTGGCTTTTTTTTGGAGGGGGGAAGGCAGGGCAATTGGGGTTAAGTGACTTACCCAAGGTCACACAGCTAGTAAGTGTGTCAAGTGTCTGAGGTCGGATTTGAACTGAGGTCCTCCTGACTCCAAGGCCAGTGCTCTACTCACTGCGCCACCTAGCTGCCCCAACTGCAGTTCATTCTTAATACTTTCTGGTTTCACTTGCTTGCACTCTTATTAATTCCAGCCAAACTTGGCTCAGCACTATTTTCTTCTTCCCTTCCCTGCTGCTCAGCCCTGATACACATATAGAAATACAAGATGGGTGAGACCTGGTTTCTTAATTCACGTGAAAAATAACTGGTGATGCTAGTGGGCTTAATACATGTCACCAGTGTGATATGGTGAACAAAAACCCAAATTCAGTCTTAGGGTATATAAATTGATTTTTAGTCTCTGGAAAAGAGAGATGATATCTCTCTATCCCAGTCAGAGCATGTCTAGAGTATTTTGTACAATCTTGACCACCATATTTGAGGAAGGATGTATTATTTTTCCTTAAGTGCAGATCTAATGACTAGCTTACTTCCTTAGTCAAACCCTAGCACTCCCCTCTTGGTACTAGAGTCAAATATGAATTCCTCTGTTTATCTTTTAAATAATTTAAAGTTTTATCCTGTTTCTTGTCTCTATTCATAGCCTGACCACAACTTATCTTTCCAAAATCATTGTACCCTATTCTCCTTTCCATACTTTGCAATTCAGCCAAATTTACTTTCTTTCTGTTTCTTGAACATGACACTCTATCTCCCATCTCCAGGTCCTTGCACTGGCTGGCTACTGTGTCTGGAATACATTTCCTTCTTACCTCTGGCTAATGGGATCTGCGCCTTCCTTCCAGACCCAGCTCAAGTATTATCTTCCACATGAAGCCCTTATTCCCCTCAATGGCTAGTGCTCCCCCTTTCAAATCACCTTGTATTTAACTACTCTGTATTACTTGTTATACACACACACCCATCCATCCATCCATTCATCCATCCATCATCCACCCATCCATCTATCCATCCATCATTCATCTGTCTATCTGTCTGTCTGTCTGTCTGTCTGTCTGTCTATCTATCTATCTATCTATCTATCTATCTATCTATTTATCTTTCTAGAGTGCTCATTGCCAGTAGGGATTAAGGGATTGTCTCATTTTTTTGTGTTTGTGTCTGTTCTTGGCTCTTAATAAATTCCAGTGGTCTCTTAATAAATACATAACAAATATATGTTTGCCAATGGTGTTTTCTAGCATCTCAGAGAGTATTCCTCAGGATCCAAATTGAAGAGAGGTTTTTCCAGATTTTCTCCTCTCTGCTAGTGACACTGCACTAATTTCAGTGCCTCCACAACATGATCCATGATCACTCAAAAGAGACTGGCCTAACAACTGACAAGAACAAAATAAATGGATAAAAAGTGTATATTGCTTAGATTATGACATGTATTTGGATAGTTAGTCCAGTGGGATGGTCTATAAGTATGTAGATCTTGGAAAAACATCTCAGATTGGCAGTGGGCTAGGTCAAGGATTGACTAGTAGGAGGAGAGCCGTCTGGACTTGACAGGATTTGAGAAACTGTGCAGCATTTTCATTGATTCCCAAACTGAGTCCTGCCACAAAAATCCACTTTTTTCACCATCAGTTATTTTCTTGGTGAAACTATTTAGCATGAATCATGAAATATCCTTCTCTCAAAAGATTTAGGATTTCAGGATACCCTGAAGTGATGGGTATAAGTAGGGCAATATCCTGTTATCACAAAACAATATAGAAGATATCATCATGGGGCTGGTCCTGTGCTGAGAGTGAGCAATAGCAGTTAGATAACCCAGAGGCTTCATTGCTAAGCTCCTGTATATTGGGTAGATTCTCTAAGGGCTCTCTGGAGAAGGGCTTATATAAGAATCATATAAGATGAGAAGGAATAGATAGTTCTCAATCTGGACTGGAGTACTCTTATCAATGAGATCCCAGATCTTTTGGGTTTGCCATTAAAGCATATTTCTTAATATTTTTTTTCAGTCACTCCTTTAACAGTCTGATGAAGCCTATGGACCTATTCTCGGGTTTTAAAATATGTAAAGTACATAGGATTACAAAGGAAAACAATTAAACAGGATATTCCAAATGTTAGTACATTTTTACCAGCTTAAAACTGCACTAAGACTTTTGGTTACCAAAATGTTATGAATAAAAGTTCATGATCCCAAGTTAAGAAGTCCTGCGTTAAAGGATGAGGAAGAAATTTCTGATAATTATAGCCAAAACTGGAATAGCCTGCCTTGCAACATCTAACCCCCCCTCTCCCCTCCCCTTGTCAAGGATTTAAACAGAGGTTATGATTATCTGTCAGGAGTATTGTGGAGCATTCCTATACTGGGCGAGAGGTTGAACTAGGTGACTTGTAAGGTCCTTTTAAACTCTCAGATTCTGTAATTTTGTGTTTCTGACTATTGTTACCTACTGCAGGACATTGGCTCTTTCTTCTTTGTTAGCTATAATGGATTTGACAAGCTGCTTTTGATACCTCGTGGCCTCCTGAGCAGGAAGCCCAAACTGTAGCCAGAATCTAAGCTGATTGAAAGGTGATGCCATCTTCATGGAGCCTGTTATGAGCATTGTGGGTCATAAAAGGATTTTTTGAAGTCAGTGCAGGCCAGTGTATGTGATAAGCTGGAAATTATGCTTATTTGGGCCAAGGGTAGAAAGGATTAGAGAATGCCTGGGGAGCAGGCTGTCCTTTCTCCTTCATTCCTTCCCATTTTCTCCTCTTCCCAGAGAAGAGATGAGTCACCAATTTTCCCCCTCCCCATGAAAGGTGGGGTGTAAGCTAGAAGATTAGGGAAACTAATTATCCAATTAATTCACACATCAGACAGACCTTCTCCTTGGGAGATGTGGGTACTGACTGGAAAAGGAAGCTGTTAATTTGCTAATACCAGCTACTGACAGAGGGTAGGGCAGCTGGGGGTGGGAGAAGATCAGAAAGCTGTTAGCACCCCCTCCTTTACTCTTTCTTATTGTTCTGTCTTTCTTTATCCTTCCCTGTCTTTTTTTCATGCTATGTGTATTTCTCCTTTTGGGGGTGGAAGTGGGGGTGGGGGTGGGGACACTGTCTCTCATCTTTGTTCTCTCTCAGTTTGCCTTTTTATTTCCTTATCTTCCTAGGATGATGTGCTCTTCTTAGTCACACTGCATTATTTCCTCAACCCTTCAACTCTAGTAGATTTGGTTTGGATTTCAGGTCTAATTCATCAATCAACCAGTCATCCTACAAAGATTTATTGAGTACCTACCCATCATTGTGCTGCGGACTGAGAGGAACACTGTAAGAATATAAGACATTGCCCCAGCTGTGACAAGTTCTGCCTCTCATGGAGTGAATGTTTCTGGGACCTTGGAATCATGAGGTTCATGCAGGAGTGTGGGGATAGATTCATTAATGTTCACTCCAAGTTTCATCACCTCTACCCCTGACAAAACGGGATTTGCTTTCAATCCTCACAGCCTTATACACAGAGATAAGAGATAGTTGGATACAACCTCTCCTTCCTTCCATCCATCCTTCCCTCACTTCTATATCAGAACCCAGAGCTCTGGGAAATAGCAGTACACATACATTCCCAATATTAGGAAGAAAGACTACCAAATGCAAGTCCTTCCCTAGGAAGCTTGAGTATAGTGTCAGCATTGTTCAGTGTGGATGATGAGGTGGCCAGTGCCAAAATAACCAGCAGGGCTGTGAGCTCTTTTCTTAGTGATAATCATATGGCTGGTAGATAGGCAGGGCTGCTGTTCTACTGAACTGATTACTCTTTACTACACAGGCTATGAGTTACGTGGTCATAATAACTCCTGGGCTGCATTTCTCTTTGTTCTTATTGTTTCAGAAACAGAAGTGACTGTTTGCTGTCACCTGTGCTCAAGGAGCTTATAATCTAGTTGGGGAGAAAAAACTTGAAATATTTAAGAGGACAATTATATGTTAAATTACGTGGTACTGATTAAAAGGTGCAATTAGTAATTTGGAATGATTGGGAAGGTTTCACAGAGGAGATGAGATTTGAGGCAGGCACTGAAGAACAGGTAGAGTCTGGAAACTGAGGGAATAGAGCTGAATGTCTCTAGAGATCAGACCAAATTCTTCTTCATTATCATCATCATTCTAAAAATTAAGTGCTTCTTAGGGTACAGAGCTATGTCAAATGGTGGACACAGTGGGTTTTCTAATCTTACTTTTATTGTTATCTTCAGTTTTTTCATCATTTATGTTTGAATACCATCTACTCTCTTTAGCAGGGTATTTCTTAAAGAAATTAAAGAAAGAAAATTAAAATTAAAGAAAGAAAAAAAACAAGATGTTGAATAAAATCAATCACCAAATCACTTGTGTCTGACAATACAGACTATGTTCCATATTCATTGTTCTCTACCTCTGCAAAGATAACGATATACATTTCTTTCAACTCTTTTCAGGGGCCATGATTGGTCATATTTTGCTGCATAATCATCACAGATTTTTGGGTAAAAAAGTGGAGTGCGACCATTACGTGAAGTTTTTAAAAGTTGTGCTGGTATTACTTAAAAATCCTTTATTACTAAACTGTCTTTGGTGCAAGATTAGAATGTGTGGAATGCTCATGAATAGACATTAAAATTGGGAAGGCAGAAGTCTTACTATATCACGTGACTTATTCATGGCAGCTTTGCCTGCCTACCTGCTCCCCTTGTGCCCACCGCTTTTCATTGGATTGAGTGACAATATCATTAGTACTACAATGCTCTAAACAAACCACGCAAGTAGGCTTTTGGAAATACACTGACAGTGTGCATGCACTGAGAATTTTATGCTCAAGGCTCGAAGTGCACGAGAGATTAATGCATATCTGTATGCCACTGGTGAATACATCGCTGCTCAGTTTACCTTTTAAGTGGCACAATGGACAGAATTATACCATGAAATGATTACATGATGAAAGGTTATAAACCAAATTTTGGCCTGGGGAAAAAACCAAACAAACAAGGTGTCGTGATTATGTAGTGACGTTGATTACACAATGAAATACGGTATATTGAACATGACATTCAATTTCTTTTTTTTATTCTTTCTATTGTAATTAATTGTGTTTATTGTTTTCATGATTCTTATTTCATTCTGCATCAGTTCATACAACTCTTCCTAAGCTTCTTTGAATTCTTCATATTCCTGCTTTCTTACAGTGCATTACATTTATGTACCCTAATTAGTTTACTATTCCTCAGGGAACAGTGTTCCCCTCCAAAAAACACATCCTCATTCACTAGGAACTTATGGCCAAGACAGAGCCCACAGACATGGACAGACATAAAAGATGGAAAGATAACCAAATACAATGTTTGATAAATTCCCAAGTGGGTTAGTGTGAGGGTTTACCAAGGTAAATGTGATTTGATAAACAAGAGTATGGGTATAAATTCACCTGATGTGGTGGAAAGACACCTGGATTTTGGAATCAGAAGACTTGGGTTCAAATCCTGCTTCTATTTTTATTTTACTTACAGCTACTTTACTTCTCTAGGTCTCAGTTTCCTCATCTGTAAAAAAGGTGTTAGACTATATGACCTATATACTGCTCAGTCTTAGTCTGTGACCTGGTTGACCTTAGGAAATCACTTACCTCACTTAACTTCAGTTTCCTTACTTGTAAAATCATCATGAAGGTTCTTTCTATCCCTAATTTCTATTATGCAAATGCTATATATTCAGGCAGTCTTTAGCCTAGAAAAGATTCATAGAGAAGAAGGTGAGATTCCAGTAAATGTTTGCATGATTGAATCAGAGAACTTCGTCTGGAGTTGAAATCAAATCAACAGTTGTTTATGGAGTTCTGAGATCAAAGAAATATTCTATGGAAAGGTTGAAGTACAGTACTGCCTGGAGATGAGGAGGGAGGGCAGATTAGGTGTGAAGACCACTGAAGGTTCCTTCCAGCCCCATTGTTCTGAGCTTATGCTCCAACAGGAAAATCTAATGACACTTTAATCCAGTCAGTCAATACACTTTTCAGTGTGGGCAGCTGGTACGTTTTGGATTTGGATATTCATCAAGGAGAGAGATCCCAGCGCTTCCTAATTAGTGCACCTACTACTTCTTTTCTAGGTGCTGATGTTGCTTAAATGTAGCAATTAGGACTGCGGTTGCTTGGGAGTCCTCAGGCATGCCTGAACTTTCTTTTAGTGGGGATTTTTGTCAGTTCCCAGATTTTGGAATGGAGAACGTTCTCACTAGAATCATAGGTTTAGAGGGGAATAAACATCAGAGACCATTCTAGTGCAACACCTTCGTTTTACAAATGATCAAACAGGCCCCAAAGACAGGAAATAATTTGCCCAGGGTCACATGAGGCTGTAAGTAGTAGAGCTGAAATTCAGATCTAGATCATCTATATCCAATGCTCTATCCTTAGTGGGCCTTCAATAACATAGTACCATCCCCCTCCTCCTGGTTTATTGCTAAGAAAACTAGGGCAATGGGGACTCACATCCATTATAAATACTAAGCCCCAGAATCAGACTCCAATTTGGAAGGAAACAGAATATCTAGTCCAGCTTGAAGGAGAATTCTCTCCTAAATGTGCCTGGTTAGAAGACTTCTGGGGATGGTGATGGGGATCCTACTACTTCATTCTCCTTGGCAGAGAACGTGGAGCAGAATAATAGTAGAACAATTCCCATCTACCCTAAGTAATGGTTCTTACTCCTTTTATGATCCTCCTCTTTTCATCAATATAGCTTTAAAAAACCCACCAGTTTTTTTTTTATCTTTAGGTTTCCTTGCCATCCTTAGCTCATTCTGACTTTAAACTCTTATAACCTTGTTTTTATAGGACTATGTCACACTTCATCCTCTGTTACTTGCCCTTGCTTTCATCTTCTCTTTTAAAAATCTAAGTTGGTTGATGAATTCTCTATGTAGCTCTTAGTCTGTTTAGGTAACTTCCCCCTTTTCTTCTATATTGAAATTGTTTTTCTTCATATTGGTTAAAATTTCAGTATTGAAAGTCTTCAGTTCCTCTCTGGCTGACTTTCTTTCCTTTTTTCCCTTTTTGGTGGAATTTTAATTCATGAGAGTTTACCTAGACTTTTTCTGAACTCTTTGAAACCTGCCGTTCCCAAATCTCGGAAACAAGTTCGGATATGCCTGTTTTTCCTCTCCTTTGTCACAAATTCCAAGAGAAAGTAGTGCCCTCCTCCTCATCTCTTCCTCTGCCCTTCACCATTTCCAAATCAGAAATAATTTTCTTCTTGGTGAGATCTAGTGCAGAATTTCTTCTTGTTGGTTCCTCAGTCTTTTCAAGGATGAAATTCTCATTAAGTTCATCTAAGAAATGATACTCTGCTCATGGCAGAGAGAGAGAGAGAGGGAGTGAGTGCTCAAGAAAATGGCTGGAATTTAATTAAAGTCTTCTGGCACTATTCCATCTGGAGATACAGCCTGGCATAGTAGATAGTGTGCTGGACATAGAGTTAGGAAGATCTGAGTTTGAATCCTGCCTTTGGACACTTAACAGCTTTGCAACCCTGGGCAATCTCCTTGAGCTTGTTTCCTCGTTTGTAAAGTAGAAATAATAGTGGCACCTGTCTCATAAGGTTGTTGTATGGATCAAATGAGATTATGTATTTTTTAAATCTCAAACCACTATAAATATACATATACATGTCTGTGTGTATAATAGCTATTTACACACATGCATATACACATACTGCATTCACGAGTGGGCTAGTAGCTTTGTAATTCCATCCCAAGATGGCAGAGAATAAGGTATATCCAGAAGATACTGTGAATGTACAGCTATCACGGTGTACCCAATCTGAGTCCTTGGAAGCATAGGAGATGTAGTACTGTTGGCACCATGAGGCTGGAATCTCTTATCTGTTTAGTATCTCTCATAGGTAGTTGTCCCCTGTGACTGGGCCCTTTAATTCCTCCAGGTTCCTGAAGCTAGGAATTTCTAATGATTATGTTTCCTTTAGCATGGGCCCTCTAGAGTCTCTGGTATCCTTAGGATCTCACAGTAAATCCAAAGATAAGGAAGAATTTTTCGGTGACTTGTATTGAGTTGTAGTGTTTGTGATTCTGCCATGGCTAAATGACTGCAGGCTATGCTCAGACTTCATACTGGTCTCTCACCTAGAAGAGAAGGTAAGAGAGACTTAGGGAATGCCTTTCTATTCTACAGTTTATAAGGGAGAATCAAGTGTTCCTTAATGAAATAAAGAATGGCTTTGCTGTGATAAGCTGGTGAGTCTCCAGAGGAGGGAAATCAGGACAATGAAGGGCTTTGAGTGATGGCATGGTGATCAGTCATATTAGCTTTCTTGTTGTTTCTCACGTACAACACTCCTGTGCTCCTCATGCGTGGAATTGCCTTCTTAACCTCTGCCTGTTTTTTTTCAATTCCTATGATTATCTATTTAATTTATTTAGTATATTTAGTTTTCGGCATTGATTTCCACAAGAGTTTGAATTATGAATGTTCTCCCCATTTCTACCCTCCCACCTACTCCAAGATGGCATGTATTCTGATTGCCCTGTTCCCCAGTCAGCCCTCCCTTCTGTCACCCCACTCCCCTCCCATCCCGTTTTCCCTTACTTTCTTGTAGGGCAAGATAAATTTCTATGCCCCATTGCCTGTATATCTTATTTCCTAGTTGCATGCAAAAACTTTTTTTTTTGAACATCTGTTTTAAAACTTTGAGTTCTAAATTCTCTCCCCTCTTGCCTCCCCACCCATCCTTCCTAAGAAGGCAAGCAATTCAATATAGGCCACATGTATATCGTTATGTAAAACCCTTCCACAACACTCATGTTATGAAAGACTAACTACATTTTGCTCCTTCCTAACCTAACCCCCTTTATTGAATTTTCTCCCTTGACCCTGTCCCTTTTTGAAAGTGTTTGTTTTTGATTACCTCCTCCCCCTATCTTCCCTCCCTTCTATTGCCCCCTCTTTTTTATCTTCTTCCTCCTTTCCTGTGGGGTAAGATACCCAATTGAGTGTGTATGTTATTCCCTCCTCAGGTCAAATCTGATGAGAGCAAGATTCACTCATTCCCCCTCACCTGCCTCCTCTTCCCGTCCTATAGAACTGTTTTTTCTTGCCACTTTTATGCGAGATAATTTACCCCATTCTATCTCTCCCTTTCTCCCTATCTCAATATATTCCTCTCTCATCCCTTAATTTGATTTTATTTTTTTAGATATCATCCCTTCATATTCAACTCACCCTGTGCCCTCTGTCTGTATGTATATGTATGTATATATGTATTTATGTATGTATGTATGTATGTATATTCCCTTCAGCTACCCTAATACTGAGGTCTCGTGAATCATACATATCATCTTTCCATGTAGGAATGTAAACAAAACAATTCAACTTTAATAAGCCCCTTGTGATTTCTTTTTTTTCTTTACCTTTTCATGCTTCTCTTGATTCTTGTGTTTGAAAGTCAAATTTTCTATTCAGCTCTGGTCTTTTCACTGAGAAAGCTTGAAAGTCCTCTATTTTATTAAAAATCCATATTTTGCCTTGGAGCATGATACTCAGTTTTGCTGGGTAGGTGATTCTTGGTTTTAATCCTAGCTCCATTGACCTCTGGAATATTGTATTCCAAGCCCTTTGATCCCTTAATGTAGAGACTGATAGATCTTGTGTTATTCTGATTATATTTCCACAGTACTCAAATTGTTTCTTTCTGGCTGCTTGCAGTATTTTCTCCTCGATCCGGGAGCTCTGGAATTTGGCGACAATATTCCTAGGAGTTTTCTTTTTGGGATCTAATTGAGGAGGCGATCTGTGGATTCTTTCAATTTCTATTTTACCCCCTGGCTCTAGAATATTAGGGCAATTCTCCTTGATAATTTCTCGAAGGATGATATCTAGGCTCTTTTTTTGATCATGGCTTTCAGGTAGTCCAATAATTTTTAAATTATCTCTCCTGGACCTATTTTCCAGGTCAGTGGTTTTTCCAATGAGATATTGCACATTGTCTTCTACTTTTTCATTCCTTTGGTTCTGTTTTATAATCTCTTGATTTATCATCAAGTTACTAGCTTTCACTTGCTCCAATCTAATTTTTAAGGTGGTATTTTCTTCAGTGGTCTTTTGGACCTCCTTTTCCATTTGGCTAATTCTGCCTTTCAAGGCATTCTTCTCCTCATTGGCTTTTTGGAGCTCTTTTGCCATTTGAGTTAGTCTATTTTTTTAGGGTATTGTTTTCTTCAGTATTTTTTTGGGTCTCCTTTAGCAAGTCCTTGACTTGTTTTTCATGGTTTTCTTGCATCGTTCTCATTTCTCTTCCCAATTTTTCCTTTACTTCTCTAACTTTTCCAAATCCTTTTTGAGTTCTTCCATGGCCTGAGACCAGTTCATATTTTTCTTAGAGGCTTTTGATGTAGGCTCTTTGACTTTGCTGACTTCTTCTGGCTGTATGTTTTGGTCTTCTTTGTCACCAAAGAAGGATTCCAGAGTCTGAGACTGAATCTGGGTGTGTTTTTGCTGCCTGGCCATGTTCCCAGACAACTTACTTGACCCTAGAGTTTTTTGTGGGGGTAT
>JAQQSZ010014095.1:0-11600 GCA_028646595.1 Phalanger gymnotis
AAAAAAGAATAGCATTTATATGTCTTCAGTCAAGAATATTAAAATATAGTTAACATTTCCTGTAACTTGATAAAATCACATTTAATAGACTGACCAGTTAGGGGGAAAAAAACTATTGCATGTCATCTGAGGATAAAAGAACGGGTTAGCTAGGCATGCTGGTGGATCACTTGAGTTTTCGAGTTCTGAGCTGTAGTGGGCTAAAACCTCTCAGGTGCCCACACTAAGTCCAACATCAAGGTGGTGAGCCACTGGGAGCTGAGATCCACCAGTATTCCTAAGGAGAGGCAAATTGGTCCAGGTCAGAAAGCAGAGTAGGTTAAATGTTCCATACCAGAGAGCAATGAGATCAGACCCATGATTGTCTACTGTACAGTGTGAGTATGCTATTGGTCCCCTTGAAATGTAATAAGACCTAGAAGATAGCTTCTAGAATGTTGGGTCAATTCTCTGTGGAGGAACTATAGAAAGACATTGGCAAGAGCAGTATAGTATGAGAAAACATAAATGGATTGTGACTTGGACCAAAGGAAGGAAATCTTTAGTCAATGAATACGCAGATCCATTGAAGACGTGGTTTACGTGTATGTAATAGATGTCATGCTTGGGGAATAATGTACAGAATTATATGACATTCAGACAAAGATGAATTGCTTTTAGTAGTGAAGAATAACACCATGATGGATCATCTGGTGAAAGACTGATCAGCAAAACTATTTCTTAGAATACAAGTTTCTTGGATGATTTTTGATATTAAGCCATACCCATTCAAAGGGTTTTGAGAATTTTAATATCTCCCTGATGTGATGCATTTTCCAATATAAATATATTGGAATCTTTCCTCTATTGAAGGAATAATATAACCCAAGAAGGTTAGTATATGATATTGATGAAGACAGTAACAGAGTGTGGCCAAATATTATATACTGTAATGTGTCAAATAAACAGAAATTAATAACTTGCAAAGATAAATCATACATCAATTTTACCTAAGAAATAACCAGTTTTTCCTCCTTTTAAAAATATCAAAATTAATAAAAACACAATTAAGCAACAAACATTTATTAAGCAGCTATTATATACCAGGCACTAAGGGGACAAAGAAAAGAATGAAAGAAACAAAATCAAAGGATTGTATCCTGAATAAAGATGAGAATAAAAATCTTCCACTTTAGCAGTGATTTATTTCCACAGTGATGCAATTTTTACCTGGATAGTTGATAGATATTAGCCTTCTGGATACCTTATTATAACCAGGGAATCGTGAAAACCTAAGATAAGGGAGGGAAAAGTCTGATCCATCCATTTTGCTGAACTATTGAGATGTTTATAAGATAATTGTAACCCACGCCCCAAAACCAATACACTGGCACCTTTATCGATTGGTAAACTTCTTGGGGTTAAAGGAGCAATCAATAAATTAAAAATTTTTTGTATTTGATCCTAAAGGTGATAGGGAGCCACTCGAGTTTGTACAGACATACACGCACATGTGTATACATACATATATACATCTCTCTCTATATATATATAATATACATATATTTAATTTATTAAATTTATTAAAGTGTAAGTATAAGATAGGTGAGAACAATATCTAGATATTGAATCAATCAAAGGAATAAACAGTCAACTTAATAAAACTGGAGAAGAGTGAAGTTCTTTGAGCATTTGGACAAAATCAGATTGTGAAATTTGCTAAAATTGGTTGACAGAATTAGAAACACATCTCAGCCTGTGGATATCAGAGAAAGTGATTCCACAGAAACATTCCAGATTCAAGTTCCAGGAGCACTTTGAGAAGGCAGATCCCTTGACCCTGAACAGAGGGAATCAAGGTGACTGGCAGGGGTGGGGGGGAGTGAAACCAAAGGAGATGTTACACTCCTCTCCTCTTTCCACATTGAATACATCATAGGAGGGATGGGGCCAGTGACAAATAATGCACTCAAATGGGAGTTGATGGAGGACAAATTAGACATATGGGGAGAAATGCAGCTTCAAACTCCTATGAAGTCTCTGAATCTTAGTGCCCATTACGGAGCTCTATCTGTATCAGGGAAACTTTGTAAGGATTCCCCAAAGAAAGAAAGGGACTACTAATAAACAGGAAATGTGAATTTCTACCTTTCCCACATGACTTCTCTAACATTGGAGTTCACTTTTCATTGGAATTTGTATGTACTTCTCAGGGGGTATGCCCGAGCTTTATTTTTTTAATATTTAATACTATTTCTTATTACTTCACTTTAGTAAATATTCATTTCTAAAAGGTAATTTAATCTGTTTTTTGGCTAATTAATAGTGACCAATTAATCAGTATGGACACACTTATGGGAGCTCATAAGTAATAATATTAGACACTATCTGAACCCATTAGGGTTACTGCTAGAACCTTAACAGAAGTATTCAGCTAGCCTCCAAGAAACTGATTTACTAGTGTGAGTGTGAGTTGGGAAGGAATCCCAGAAGCAGCGGCACATGTAGAGATCATGAACATATCACACCATCTCAAGTAGATTTTAGTCCTCTCTAGGCCAGGTCTTTTTTTCATTCCATTCATAATCATTAAACTTTTGACTAAGATAGCAGCTGAATATTTCAGTAAGAAACTAAGCACTGAATCTGTCCATGGAAAATTATTTCTACATGGCAGATGAAAGAAGCACACCCCATTCACCCCTGCCAACAAAAACCAACCCCCAAACCTCTCTTTCAAGTCAGCTACTTTCCTGTGCTAAGGGGAGTGTTTTTGCTTTTTTTTTTTTTGCAAAAGCAAACAAAAAACAAAACATTTGATTACTATTCCAAGAAAGTTGCAATTTAAAAATCTATCTATATGATCTATATTTGTATTTATATGCATAGTTATTCATATGTGTATATAGATACACACAGATATTTATGTGTATATGTATATATACATGTGTGTATATATACACATGTATGTATGTATACATACATGCACACATATACATAACTTTTTTTAAGAATCAGAGGTCCTGGGTTTGAATCTTGTGTCCATTGCTCACTCTGCCAGAGTTGGAACATCTTTTAATGTTATTTCCAATTTGAGTGAAAAGAACAATGGGACAGATGGCCTGATACCCTAGAGGTCACCATATGCTCTGTGTCAGCTGCTGGCAGTACCATAGGAGCATGGATAGCAGTTTTAGGATGACCCATAATAGCACTATACCATATGGCTCACAACTTTTCCTAACCTAGTATCTACCATATTAGACAAATGAGAATGTATCAGTTTTGAGAGAGGGAGGAAAGTGGCTGGTTTGTAGAGAAGGCTTTTGGGCAATCAAGGACTGGGAAGAGGAAATTTGAGCAAAAAATTACAGTATGTTGGAAATGCTAAACATGTCGTAGTCATTGGTGGCAGATTAGCAGGCTTGTAACTTCATGCATTTTCCCATTAAAAACTAATGAGTGCTCTGAAATTCTTTGAATGCAATACTGCAGAAGGTTGGAAACCACTTGACCAGGAAAGCCCTTTGGAATCTAGTGGCAACATTTCAAAGTCAACTTCCACATTGCAGACTGGGCCTGTGTTTCACTTCAGGTCCTTAAAATTTCAAGCGTCAGTATCAAGTTGACCAACAACGCAAATCTGTGAGGCTTTAAGTATTCCCAGCTTGGCTCCCAGAGAGTCCATTAATCAGGCTGGCAGTTCACTTCTAACAATGAAGGGAGACCTGCCAGTTTAAGGCAGACAAGAAGAAAAAACTCAACTGTCATTGGAAATATAAGCCAGATGATTTTAGAAAGAAAAAAAAATATCGATTTTATTGTGTGTTTCCATTGTTTTTACGTATCAAGAAGTAGCTCATTTAATTCAGTTTAACTCAACAAACATATGTCAAATGCCTACTATGTGCCTGACGCATAGATAAAACTTTTATATTATATTTTTGACAAACTAAAATTTTGTATTATCAATGTGCTGATAAATCAGAGGCACGTTTAGACTAATTTTAGTGAGAAGGTAGTGTCAAACTCACTTAGAAAGGACACTAAGCCATAAAGATCTCTGCCTGTGGCATACTGACTTAGAAAACTAGATATTGACATTACCTATGTACTATTGTATTTTTATTTGTTTTAAAAAGGATTTCCCAATTACATGTAATCTGGTTGTGGCTGGGGGGGTCAGAAGGGGGGGTATGAGTCGTGTTTGACACTTTTGATGTACACAATGCTCTTTCTAAGCTCTATA
Organism: Phalanger gymnotis; assembly: GCA_028646595.1. Lineage (NCBI taxonomy): Eukaryota > Metazoa > Chordata > Mammalia > Diprotodontia > Phalangeridae > Phalanger > Phalanger gymnotis. The sequence continues at coordinate 4,229 of JAQQSZ010014095.1, forward strand.
TTATTTGACAGTACAGGAACATTTAAATAATAATTATTTCTTTGGGAATTAATTTTACATGAAATTTAATGTGACATTTACATAGGATGGAATTAAAATACTTGTCCTGGATTCCTCCTACCTTTTCTTTAATGAGCTTGGCAAAGGGAAAAAAATACTGAAGTGCTATAAAATAGAAAATTAAATCATAAATTGGAGGGGGGCATAATTCAAGTGACTTGCCCAAAGTCATACCATCATTAAGTGGCTGATCTGGCATTTGGACCCAGGCCCTACGAGTGCAAATCAAATGTAAGCATCATCACTGTTGTAATAGGCCATATTCTATGCAAGGTGACCCAAAATTCTTAGTGATGTTTAAGCTTTAAAAGCTTATATTTTTAAGTTAGAGAATGATCAATTTGTGAGACATGAACACAATGAAATATTACTGAGTAGTAAGACATGATGAATGATGAAAATATCAGAGAAACATGGTGAAATTATAAAACTAATGCATAGGGGAAAAAATTAAAAAGCAGAAAGGGGAAAATATATACATATTAATTACAATAATGTATTAAAAATAACCCCAATAGATATTTGGGTAAATTGCAATGATCAATCCAGAGGATCATAATGACCTCCTTCCATTTCATTTCTTTTTTTTTTTTGGAGGGGGGAGGCAATCTAGATTAAGTCCCTTGCTTGGATGAAACAGCTAGTAAGTGTCTGAGATCAGATTTGAACTTAGGTCCTCCTGACTCAGTGCCAATGCTCTGTCTACTATACCACCTAGCTACCCTCACTTTACCTTGGTCACTAAAAAGGTGGTGGACTATGTGTGTTAAATGTCGCGTACACCATTGTGGGTTTTATTTAACTAGTTTTCTTGTTAAAAGGGAGGTTTTCTATGATAGAGGTAATTGGTGACTGAAGGCATTTAAAATGCAAAAGGCATCTATAAATTATTGAAACAAAAAAAGGTTACATAGACAGGAAATGTTGGTGGTCTCCTGATTTCTTTTAAGGGGAGAGGTATGGAGGGAGAAGCAAGGGAAAAAAGGTAGAAAGGAGGCCTGTAAGAGTCTTATTATAATGTCACATAATGTGGTGCTGTATGATGTTATAGGTAAGACTGTTAAAGTGAGTTCCTTCTGGTACTTTTAGTAACCAAACTCCCTTGGACAGTATCCAGTGTGGACCCATTAAAACAAAATTCTGTGTTTTGGTTCCTCATATCATTCCACAGACCCAGTGTATTTCTTCATTAAATCCTGGCTTGCCCTCAAGATCAATACCAGAAACATCATTTATGCAAAGAAAAATCTCCACTAAACTTGTATGCTCTGTTATTCTTGCTAATTTGAAATGTACTCCAATTACTTCATTTCTGTAGTGATTGATGACCATCAAGGCGAGTCTTTGTTATCAGGTTTCAGTAAATAGAAAAGCAGATTTCATCATTAAAAGTAGCTCAGGAAAACCTGTCAGACTCTAAGAACCCTATTTTTAATGTAACCACTATGGATGTAGAAGGCAGATTGGGGAATAGCAATACAAACTAGATGCCCACTAGAGATAACCTTCGGTTTTACAGAAATGTCTCAGGGTCAGTGAAGAGACTATAGAAAGGGAATGGGGCTGGACTCTAAAATTATAGAACATCAAAGCTGAAAGAGACTTTAGGGATCATTTAGTCCAAACTTCTTATTTCACAGATTAGCAAGCTGAGACCCAGAAAGGTCAAGTCACTTGCCCAAAGTCATACAGCCATTAAGTGGCAGATCTGGCATTTAGACCCAAGCCCTGTGACTTCACATCAACTGTAAGTATCCTCACAGTTGTAACAGGTCACATTTCAATACAATGTGTCCCAAAAGTCCTAGTGCAATTTTAAGCTTCGATAATTTGTTGCTGTTGTTTGAAGCTTTAAGATATTAACACTTGAACTTGCACCAAGATTTTCAAGATACCCTTTATAGTTATTTAAGTTTACAAAGCCCTTTTATTTTCAAAAAGACTTCCAGAAAGGCAGTATGGGTATTATTCCTATTTCACAGATAATCCAGAAATTGCATAGTCTTTGTGTTACTGTCGTTATTGCCTGCATAGGCTCTATGTCAAATCACTTCGTTGGACTTCATCAATAAAATAATGATGTTAATACTTTTAATAACAAATTAATCAGATGAGATCAATAAAAGACAACATTTTGATCACCGTGGTGCCTTCTAGCTCAAAATTCTTTCATCTTAGGGCTTTCCCAAAGGAACCAGAGCTAGTAAGTGTCAGAAAGGGCAAAACTTCACCATTATTAAAAGGTGGCTTCTTGGTTAAGCAAGGATACAACTAGACAGACTTGGAGTCTTTTCTAGCTCAGTGTTTTTTTTTTTTATTGTTCAGTTGTGCCTAACTCTTTGTGACCTCCTTTGGGATTTTCTTGGAAAAGTTACTGGAGTGGTTTGCCATTTCCTTCTTCAGCTCATTTTACAGTTGAGGAAACTGAGGCAAACAGAGTAAGTGACTTACCCAAAGTCACACAGCTAGTAAGTGTATGAGGCCAGATCTGGAATCAGGAAGATAAGATTCCAGATAGTTGTTTCAATTATCTACCCTAAATCTATAAATATATAAATATAAATTCATTGGGGATTCAAGCTCAAAAATGTTTTACTAATCAGTGTACAGTCAAAAGAATTTGGAAATCACTGCCCTCTACCAAAAAAATCCCAGATTTTCCTCTTAATAGAATGATTATAGTGAATCTACAACATAAGAAGATAAAACCCTTTATGAAGATAAAAATCTGAAGAATTAACATCGGAGAATTTAAGTGAACTAAGCTTCCACTAAGAATCTTCATACCCTGTAAGAAAGAGCTGAAACAAAATCACAGACTGCTCTCCAAATTAGGATTTGGAAGTCAGGAATCCTCCAATGCGAGGCCTCAGCCTAAACTCTCTGTCCTTCTTCAAGAGATGACAGACTGATTCTTCCCAGCTATGTGAAGTGATTGGAGAGATGAAGATGAGATCACAGTGTATGTGGCTGTGGAGACGGAAGGGAGGAAACAGTAGGCTGAAGACACTTTAAAGCCCAATATTGAAAGTACATGCAACAGTGGGAAAGGGATGGACCCAAGAGTGAGAAGAAAAACCAGAAGCAGGTGAGAGGGCATTAAAAAGTGAGAGATCGAAACTTTAGGAGAGAAAACTTGAAAAAATATGTAGCTCCAAGGTAATAATAATTGAGAGAGGGGCGGGAGGGAGGAAGGGAGACAGAGACAGAGAGACAGAAAGAGAGAGAGAGAATAAAGAATGAACAAAGCCTCAAAGTGAAGTCAGAGATCAGCAATCAGGTATTATATTAGAAACTATTCAAGATGTCTGAGTGAGAGAAAGCAGAAAAGCCAGGCTTTCTTTAGCTATTCCAATAAAGATGATTCATTGATTTGTTTGTTTGTTTATTAAGAATCACTAAAGTGAGAAATAATCAAGAAATCCAAGGAGAAATGATAGTAAGTGGTTGGGTTTTTTTTTGTTTTTGTTTTTGTTTTTTTGTAAGCCCAGGCTCTCACAAAGGCACAGAGACGAAGCTTCTGAAACAAGAGAAGTCAGGCAGAAAAAGAAGCCAGCCTGGACGGATGGTGTCCAAATGATCAGAAACTGTTCTGCCTACACACTGGGGCAAGACAAGGAAGCTTTTAGCTTGAAACTGCATGCTAGTATCAGGGGTGGGAGTGGGGGAGGGCAGGACAATAGAAGTCAAACTAGATCTCACCAAGGATGCCCAGAGGCTTCAGTTGTATCACACTGACACCTAGTGGTGAAATGGAAGCTGACAGGGCTTTGTCCAAGCACCTTTGGTTGCTTCTTGGATTGGATTGTATATATCCCAGGTAGATCTCCCCAGCATGCAGACATCCCCTCAGAGATTGCCTTGCTCAGACCACCTCATGTACAGAAGAGAATAGAAGGAAGTTCAGAAGGAAACATGGATAAGCCAGATACCTTTAAATGTCAATATCAAATTTGTCATATACTAAAAAAAAAAAAAAAAAGAAGGAAAAAAGAAAGATGTATGTATGGAAAATTCATAATTTCACATATAGTCCTCTTTTTCTTTGTATATGGAAATGTTCTTTTTGTATGTTTCTAAGATTTAAAATAAGAAAATTAAAAACCAAATACTATAACTTAAAAGAAAATGAACTAAAATGATATAAAGAAAGAAATAATCTTTCAGAATCTCCTGAGATCATGGAACAATAACAGCAAAAACTCCAGAATGGTTCAAAGGGGAAATAAAATGTTTAAAAGAGGAAATTTAGAATGAATTCATGTTGGAAAACTCAAAATATTTTTTTTAAAAAATCACAAAGCAGAATGGCAAAAAAAATTATTACACAATAAAGAATCTCTCCATTGACTACACATCCCACTAGGGACACCAACAGAAAAAGGACACAAATATATTTAATGCGGGAAATGCTGATGTTAGAAAAACAAAAGGGAAAAATGTTAAAAAAAAAAAAAAAGAACAAATGATTGACTAAAGCGATTGACCTTGAAGGCAGGAATGTGATAATAAAATTTTTAAAAAATGAAACGGCCTTCTCGGGCCATAAGCTGCATATCTTAGGGGCTTCTCTTGGCCTTGACACCCAGTTCGAGGATCACACAGGCAAGAAACATATGTTCTTTTGAGGGTGGGGGTGGAAGCTGGTCAGTCAGTTAAGAAACATGTTTATTAAATGTGGCATGGTGCTAAGTTCTTGGGATATATACACACACACATATATATATGCATGTGTGTATATGTATGTGTATTTGTATATGTATATGCATACATGCATATATACATGTACACATATGTGTATACATACATAAAAATATGTAATATACATATGCACATAAATATAACCAAACAGATTTTTGTATTTGATCCTAGCGGTGATAGGGAGCCACTCGAATTTATACAGACACACACATACGTGTATATATACATACATACATCTCTCTATATATATAATATACATATATACACACATCTACATCCACATATGTACATAACATATATTTATACACACATATATACATATACATATATATGTACATACACTCACAGACTCTTCCCTCAAGAACTCGCAGTATAATGAAGGAAATAACAAATAAGAAAACACATACAAACAAGTAATATACAGGATAAATAGCAAATAATTTAAAAAGGGAAGACACTAGAATTAGGTTTCATAAAGGCTTTCATGGGATTTTAGCTGGAACCTAAAGGAAGTCAGGGGAGGCAGCGGGTAGATATGAGAAGAGAGACCACTACAGGCTTGAGGGACAGTTAGAGAAAATTTCTGGAGCCAAGAGGTGGAGGATCTTGTTCCTGGAACAGAAACAAGCCAGTGTCAGTAGACTGAAGAGTACATGGTGGAGAGTCAGGTACAGGAAGCCTGGAAAAAGAGCAGGGGACTAGGTTATAAAACTCTACGAGGTCAAACAGGTTTTTCTATTTGATCCTGGAGGTGATTGGCAGCTGCTGGAGTTTATTAAGTAGGGTGTTGGCACAGTCAGATTTGTGCTTTAGGGACATTATTTGGTGGCTGAATGGAGGATGGCAGGGAGTGGGGAGAGACTTGAGGCAGGCAGACCCCTCCCCCATCCCCACCCCCAGCAGCTTTTGCAATAGCTCAATGCTGAGGTGACAAAGGATGCACCAGGATGGGGGCAGAGTCAGAAGAGACAAGTGAGCATATCCCCATTCTTGTGAGAATTTACCATTGGTGCCTAGTAGAGGAAGAGGAAATAAAGCTCCTTCTCATTCTTGTGAGAAGTGTTTCAACAATCTGGCTATCAGCTGCTGTGGGAGTGTAAAACTAACAACAACCAGCTCACAGAACACTGCAAGCCCCCATTCTTTTGATCTGCTTTACTAAGGAAAGCAATGTTAAGGGGTTAACAAGCTTACTTTAATTCAGCATACAAATACTATTCACTTAGTTCAGGGGAAAAAGCCAGCACCCTGAACTTCAGAGCAAATACAAACAAATTACAAACATTGACAGACAGGCCAAATACAATTCATAGTTACCAACATTTGAATTCATCCTGGGAGCTCGTAACAAGGGCTGGCCCAGAGTAATGCGCACCACCACAGCTGTGGGTCACATTTGGGAAAAAGAAAAAAACCAACCCCTGGTTTTATATCTTTTTCAGCGTCAAGGGTGAGTCACACATGTGACTCACCCACGTGACCTAAAATCGGCACAAAGATGCCACTTAAACCCACGTGTTCTAAAAGCCTCTGATATCACAAACATGTCATTCAAACCCATGTAAACTAGGCTTTCCCTTGAGGTAAGGAGGTTATCAAGGACTCCTAATTTAATCAAGGAAATAAAGGCCAAACTCTTCAAGGTCACTTGGTTGAACTAAGTGCTAAGAGCCCATTTTGATTGCCAACACAAGAAGTCCAAAGGAGAGGCAGCCTGAGTCCCCAGCTACATGCTTTAACAAGAGGAAGAGAGGAAGGGAAAGGAACAAGAATTCATTAAGCATTACTATTACTCTGTATGCTAAGTGTTGTATAGATATTCTCTCATTTGATCCTCATAACAACCCTGTGAAGTAGGTGTTATTATTATCCCCATTTTACAGTTGAGGAAACTGAGGCAGACAAGTTTTTAAGTGACTTGCCTAGGGTCACACAGCTAGTAAGTCTCAGAGACCAGATTTAAACTCAGGGGTCTCTGACTCTAGATCCAGAGCTCTATCTACCACCTCAGAGAAAGAAATAAAAATCACTCCTCTTACAGCAAACTGAGAGAATCACTTTTCCTGGCTCAGGATCCAATTGTCTTCAAAAACGGCACCAACAGTGAGAACTGACATAGTGTTTTAAATCATAATTCATATTAGCTCATTTGGTCCTCACAACAAACCTGAGAAATAGGCATTTTCCTAATTTTACCGATGAGGAAACTGTAATGAAGAAAGGTAAGAAACTTACCCAAAGTGATATCTTGCAAGTATCTAAGGCAGGATTTCAATTTAGACTTCCCTGAAAGAAATTCAAAACTCTATCCACTATGGCATAGAGCTGTACTTTGACACAGTTTCCATTTACTTACAAGTGCACATAGTGAGCAACCAAAAGGTTTTGGTCGTGAAGAGATTTGTAGCAAAGGAAGAGATCCTTCCCTTAGAAAAGAGTTCATCGATGCACTTAATAAATGTTAATTGGCAAGATGGCGGCTGGGAAGCAGTGACTGGCGTGAGCTCCCCACCAAATCCCTCCAAAAACCTATAAAACAATGGCTCTGAACCAATTCTAGAGCTGCAGAACCCACAAAGTGGCAGAGGGAAGCAGGGCCCCAGCCCAGGAC
>JAQQSZ010014096.1:0-11600 GCA_028646595.1 Phalanger gymnotis
AGTATTGTGGAAGGGTTATACATAATGATACGCATGTGGCCCATGTTGAATTGCTGGACTTCTTAGGGAGGGCGGGTGGGAAAGGAAGAGGGGAGAGAATTTGGAACTCGAAATTTTAAAAAACAGATGTTCAAAAACAAAAACAAAAAAGTTTTTGCATGCAACTAGAAAATAAGATACACAGGCAATGGGGTATAGAAATTTATCTTGCCCTACAAGAAAGAAAGGGAAAAGTGGATGGGAGGGGAGTGGGGTGACAGAAGGGAGGGCTGACTGCGGAACAGGACAACCAGAATATATGCCATCTTGGAGTTGGGGGAAGAGTAGAAATGGGGAGAAAATTTGTAATTCAAACTCCTGTGAAAATCAACGCTGAAAACTAAATATATTAAATAATAGTAAAAATTTTTTTTGTTTTATGCCCAAAGAGCTATAAAAGTGTACATATCCTTTGACCCAGCAATAGCACTTCTAGGTCTGTATCCCAAAGATATCATACAAATGGGAAAAAGACCTACATGCACAAAAATATTTCTAGCAGCTCTTTTTGTGGTGGCAAAGAGTTGGAAATTGAAGGGATGCCCATCAATTGGGGAATGGCTAAACAAGTTGTGGCATATGGATGTAATGGAATACTATTGTGTTATAAGAAATGATGAACCGACAGACTTCAGAATAACCTGGAAAGACTTATATGAACTGATGCTGGGTGAAATGGACAGAACCAGGAGAACATTGTACACAGTAACAGCAACATTGTGTGATGAACAACTTTGATAGACTTAACTCTTCTCAGCAATACAAGGATCTAAGACAATTCCAAAAGACTCATGATGGAAAATGGTATCCACATGCAGAGAAAGAACTATGCAGCCTGAATGCAGATCAGAAGTATACCATTTTCTCTTTTCTGTTGTTTCTCCTTTCTCATGATTTTTCCCTTCGGTTCCAATTCTTCTTTACAACATGACTAATGTGGAAATATGTTTAATGTGATTGCACATGTATAGCCTATGCCAGATTGCACACTATCTTAGGGAGGGGAGAGTGGAAGGAGGGGGAGAAAATTTAGAACTCAAAATCTTATGGAAGTGAATGTTGAAAAGTAAAAACAAAAAAAAATTAAAAAGTTAAAATTAATTAATTAAAAAATTTTGTTATATAAACTCCTTAAACTGAGACCTGTTTGATCTTTCTGTCAAATATACCATGAATGGTAGATTTATGACATCAAGCTGATAGAGATGGCAATGCCTTACATATATATTTGAAATGCGAAATGAATTGCACTGATAAAAATCTTTGCCCATTTCATAACAACTGCCTTAAAGTTAATTTTGTTCTATGGGCCACAAGGAGGAAATCGAGAATGATTGCAACAAGTGGCAAATCCTATATTCAATTGCAATTTGACTAAAAAAGATCTGGGGTTATTAAGGTTCAATATGTGTTAATAGTATGATATAACAGCCGAAAAAGCTAATGGGATCTTGGGCTTCATTAAAAGATGTATAGTTTCCAGGAATAAGGAGGTGATAGTCCTGTTCGCTGCCCTGGTCAAATCACATCTAGAATAAAATATTTAGTTTGGGCATTACATTTTAGAAAAGATTTTAACGAGCTAGAGAATAGTGGGTAGAGCATCATCTTGGAATCTGGAAGTCCTAAGTTCAAATCCTACCTCAGACAGCTATTAACTGTATGATCCTGGGCAAGTCACAATAATCTCTGCTTGCTTCATTTTCCATTTTACAGAAATGGAGAGAACAAAAGCACCTACTTCTCGGAGCTTTTGTGAGGATTAAATGAAATATTTGTTAAGCACTTTGCAAACCTTACAGTGATATACAAATAGTATTATTATCATTACTATTATTATCCAGAGGAGGGCAATCAGAATAGTGAAGGGCTCCTAGTTTATGTCACATAAAGATTAATGGAAGAAAATAAGGATGTTTAGCCTGAAGGAAAAAAAAAAGTGGAGTGGGACGATAAACATGATAGCTATTTTCGGTATTTGAAAGGTTGCTAGAGGGAAGATGGGTTAAATTTGTTCTGTTTAGACCCAGAGGATAGGATTAGGAGCAATGGGTAGAAGTTGAAAAAAAAGGCTGGGTACCAGAAAAAAAAACCCTACTAGAACTAATTAAAATTAAATGAGCTGCCTCTGAAGGTAGTCCCCTGCTTGTCATTTAAAGGTACAGGACCATATTTTTGGATCAGGAAGGGACTTCAGAGGCCATGTGGTCTAAAAGGCTCATTTTCTAAATCAGGGAAGTGAGGCCCAAGAGGGTTAGTGACACACCCTGGGTCACATAGCTAAAAAGAAGTGGCATTTGAACCTAGCCAGGTCTTCCTCATTCCACATCGAGCACTCTCTCCACACTGCTGTAGCTGAGAGTCTCAAGGACCACTTGTCAGGTGTGCTGAAGTGAGTGACTTAATGGCCTCTGAAGTCCATTCCCATGATTCTATGATCACATAGTGTTCCCAGAAATAAAATATAATAAATATGTAATATATTTATATATATATTTTATATATATAGATATATATATATCTCATATATATAGGATAATAAAACTGAACTCATAGAAAGAGTATATGAAAAACATGGACTAAGAGAAGCTAAAAAACACAATAATAATAAATAGTATAAAAGAAATCCTACAGTTCCATCTTGAATTACTGTCTTTTATACAAATCCCACTGATGTCTGGTCCTCGCATTTTACAAGTATGTAGAAGAGGAGGGAAATTAAGAGAGGGGAGAAGAGACTCTTGAAAAACTCAAAGGAAAAGCCTGAAGTAAGGGAGAGAGTAGGAGGAGGGGAAAAAAGGGGTGGAAATCAACTTTAATGAGAATATTCCTAAGTAGAGTCAGTTTTCAAGTTGTCTACTCCAGCCAGCTCTCAAAGCTGTCAGTCTGGTCCTGAAAGTCTATTCACTTAAAAGTAGCTTTGGAAAGAAAGTACTTTCTTTGATCCGCTGTTTTGCATTTCAGCTGGAGCAAGTCTACTGCTGTAGGTTCATCCCTAAAAATGGTGACAAGCAGCCCACTCATTCAGTACAAGGAGAGAGAGGCCTGGGAAAGCTGCAGTGGTTGGGACTGAAGGACACATCTGAAAGAGTAAATAAGTGCTTTCTGTTGAATAAAACAAGAATGGAGACATCAGGCTCCTAATTTTCCAGCCTGAGCCTACCCCAACAAACAAGTCATGATGCCAGACATCTCCCAGCCTTTGTTAGTTTGCAGGATGAAGCTGTGCCTAACTTAATGAGCCTCCAAGAAGGTAGATAACTGCATAGATCCATGAAGGATAACTATTGCTAGCCCACACTCAAAACGTTTTTCTAGAAGATTACCAGATATTGTGTTCTCCTGGCCTCATCTCAACTTCCTGGATTCCTTGGTTTCCTTCAAGTCCAAGCTAAAATCCTACTTTTTTTTACCGGAATCTCTTCCCAGTGCCCCTTGATTCTAATGCCTTTCTCTGTTGATTATTCCCAATTTGTCCTGTATGTACTTTGCTTTCACATAGTTGTTTACATGTTGTTTCTTCCATTATACTGTGAGGTCCTTGAGAACAGAGACTGTCTTTTACCTTTCTTTGTATCCCTAAGACTTGGCATAGTGCCTGGCATAATAGGTACTCACTGACTGGCCCAGCCTTCTAGAGCCAGAGTTAGCTCCGTGCCAAAGTAGGTCAGGGGAATAAAACTTTAGCGCAAACAAGTTAATGATGCTGCTGACAATGATGAGGAGGAATGGCTGACAGGTAGAGCAGGGTAGCAGATAGATAATTGGTCTTGGAGTCAAGAAGACTTGGGTTCAAGGCCTGCAACTGACATATATTCACTTTAGGACCAAGGATGAGTTGAAAGATCAGAGGGCCATAGGCAGTGCTCTAGGATTATAAAGTAAAGACTGCTTGCACATTTATATCAGTACAGTGAGCTTCCATACTAGGAGTTCTCTTTCCTCTGTCTGCACCCCCCGCCCAAAAAAAAAGACTTGTTAAGGTTTTATATTATTTAACTTCTGTGTAACAAAGCTTTCTCTTTCCTTTCCTTTTATCTGAAATTGCTCTCATATACCCTATCCTCTGATCTCACCTCTTAAGTTTCTCTAAAACTCTTGGGTATCCTACTTCTATCTCTGAATGCCTCCCTCCTCCAACAAACCCTTCTGAGCCACCAAGCTCTGTCAAATCTTCTGATAGTAGTGTCTGTTTTTCCCTATCACTGGTGAAAGCAGTGGTGAGTGATTAGTAGGCTTCATTTACAACTGCATCTGTTGCGGCAGCCATCTTGGTGTAGCATAAAGGGGCTTGGATTTGGAGTCAATGGACTTGCGTAGAAACTCTGCCCTTGCAACTTCTTCCATATGTGGCTCTAGATATCATCCCATCTATTTGAGTCTCTGGTTTTTCACCTGTAAAAAAAAAAACAAAGGATTTGGACTAAATGACCTCTAATGTGCCCTCCAGATTTAAGTTTGTATGCAATAAAGATGAGATCTGTCCCTGATATGATGAACCTCCAGATAAGGGAAATTCCTTCTACCTATGCAGATTGGTCACCTTCTCTGCAACTTATTTTAAAGAGCTTCCTAGAGCCCTGACAGTTTAACTGGCTTTCCCAGAGTCCTACAGCCAAAATGCCATAAGATGGACTTGAATCCAGGCTTCTTTCAGGCTCCTAGGCTGGCTCAGCTATCCATTACCCCATGCTGCCTCTGAAAAATATCGTAGTGTTCCTATATCCATCAATGAGAGAAACTCTCGTGGACAAAGGACTTTGTTAATTTGACTGAACATTTAAAAGAAATTGAGCTTACCTTTTAAGAAACCACCTGCTGATTCACATTTCAGATAAGTTTTGTGGCAAATTCATCTCACTGTAGCATCAAAGAGCACACAACCACAGCAAATGCTTTCCTTCAAACCCAATCAACTTGAGCAGTGAGATGTACCAGAATAAGATTAGTAGGACATAATAAAACACTTTAGATGGGGACTTTGGTACAACAAGGTTTGAAGAGCCTAGTAACTAATTTGGGACATGAGCCCTTTTGGCTGACAAGTGAAGGGGGCAGGGAGTGCAATTCTCATTATCCATTTTCCACCCTAAACTCACTCAAATGATTTCTGAAAGCTTTGAAAAGACAGATTTTTAATAAGCCTTTTGAAGACTGGAGGGAGAAAACATCTCTAGATTAGCAGACAGTGCCGAAGAGTTCAAAGGGTAATCTTTTGATTCCCAGAGGGCTTTAGGTTCTCCTGGGAATCAAAATAAGGGCTAGTCAGTGTTAGCAACCAGAGATAAGAGCAAAATAAAACATACATTTTTATAGGCAGCGACAGTAGAAATTTGCTTTTGCTTCACAATGCATATTTATTTTGTTTGTTATTGTTGTTCAGTCACTTTAGGCATGTCCAACTCTTCTGGACCCCATTTGGGATTCTCTTAGCAAGGAAAATGGAGTAGTTTGCCATTTCTTTCTCCAGTTCATTTTACAGATGAGGAAACTGAGGAAATCTGGGTTACATGAGGTCAGATTTGAACTAAGATCTTCCTGACACCAGTCCTAGCATTCCATCCACTGCACCACCTAGCTGCCCCATATTTATTACAAGGGCTTTACTTTTCTTCCTTTTTATCCTATTTGGGATTGGGTAAGAATGTAAAGAGTTTCAGGGAAGGGTAAAAACAGAGAAGAAAGGAGAAGAAAACAAAAGAAAAGAAAAAGGGAAGGAAGAGAGGAGAAGAGAAAAGAGAAGAAAGAAGTAAAAAAACAACTTGAGATAGAATGAGAGAAAAGCAGTGACCATATTGGACAGGACAGGAGTACAGACAGGAGAAGGTTTAAGAAGGGAAACCAGGAAAAGATGAGATTTGAAGCCTTCTCCTTTTCATAGATGTAAGAATTGGGGTCATTACAGGGAAAGACTAGCTTTGGCAGGTATGTGGCTAAAGAAACTGTGCTGAGACACCAAGCACGTAACAATAGGAAGCCATCACTATACACAGATGACCTGGCAAGTTCAGAACCCAAAAAGGTAAACAATCATCCTGACCATTGCCCCTAAATAGTACCAAGGACAGTCAAAAAGAACCTCAGAGCTGAAACCAGAAGACTTTGGTTCCAATTCTGGTTCTATCATTTTTTAGCCATGTAGGATCATAGAACACATAACTAAGCTTGACCTTCAAGTTTTTGATGAGTTCTAATGTGGAATAAGGATTAAGTTTGTTCTATTTAACCCCAGAGGGCAGGATCAGGAATGATGGCTGAAAGTTGCAAAGAGAAAAACTTAAGTTAGATGTCAGGAAAAAAAATCTTGAAAAATGCTGGGGCTCAAAAGTGGAACGAACTGCCTCAAGAGATTCCTCCTCGTTGTAGATCTTCAAACACAAGCTTGGTGATCTCTTGTCAGGTATATTACAGTGGGGATCGCTACCAGGTGTGAGTTGGCCCATATTAGAAATTCTTAACCTTTTTTTGTCATGTATCCCTTTCACAATCTGGCAAAAGCCTGTGGGCCCCGTTTCTGAATAATGTTTTAAATACATAAAATAAAATAAGGATCATATCATATAGTAAGCAAATTATGTTGAAATATAATTATCATTTTTAAAAAGTTCAGGTCTCTTCCACCTCTCAGATTCTGATTCTATGAATTGCCTCACCCTAGTGTCTTACTTCTGAATAGATTCTTCCTATGTTAATAAATCCTAGAAAATGTAATCTTGTGATCTGGAATGTATAGCAAAATAGATAAAAGGAAAAGAGGGCATTAGAAAAGGAGAGTCAGAGACAGAGATGGTATAAGATGAAGGGAAAGGAAATAATTGATTGGGTGTGTGTGTGTGTGTGTGTGTGTGTGTGTGTGTGTGTGTGTGTGTGTGTAAGAGAGTCAGAGGAGAAAGAGGGAGAGGGGAGAGAGAGAGAGAAAGAGAGAGAGAGAGAGAGAGAGAGAGAGAGAGAGAGAGAGAGAGAGAGAGAGACCTGAATTTAGAGATCCAAGTCTCTAAAGGGTCAGAAAGGGATTCAGGAGGCATTTAGTTCCTCAGACTAAGGTTCAGGGATGTCATGGAACTTTAGTCAGAAATAAACAATAGAAAAGTCCCAAGCGATCCCTAGGCAGTCTCTGAGAGACTGAATCTCAGAGTTGAAAGAAACAAACACAAAGTATACAAAGTCCAATTTGTACCTGAGCAGACATCCCCTCCACAGCATCCCTGATAAATAATCACCCAGTATCTCCTTAAAGCTTTCCAGAGACAGGGGTTTCATCGCCCCCTGAGGCAACACATTCCACTTTTAGACAGATCTAATGGTTTTTCTTTACCTTGAGCCAAAAATCTCTCTCGATGCACCTCACCTCCCTCCTCTCTCTCCATTATTCCTACTTGTGCCCTTTGGATCTAAGGAGTGTAATCCCTCTCCTGAACCCTATTAAACAATGGCTCTAAACTCACTCTCCCAGGATAAGGCCAGTTTTATGGTTCTGGGGTACCCCTCAGGAGTTGGGAGTGATTCTTCTCTAGTGCTAACAGTTCAAGCCTTGACTCTGGTGTCTTCTACAGCTGTTACCTACCAGTGACCAACTCCCTAATTGTGCTTAACCAATTAACATTGATTAAATTATAAACTGGCATTTACTTTGAAGAAGAAGGCTACCCTGAAGGAGGGATGAAAGGCAAGTTAACCAAGATCTTGACAGCTATCTCCACTCAGACCCTAATAGAGACAAACCCAGTACTCTGAGCCCAAGAGCTTTGAGAATAGCAGTGTTCTCCAAACCTCCAGACTTGCTTCCAGCATAGTCCCCCATGGTCATCATTGAGGAGAGAAATCATTGTGGAAAAGGGACCTACCTTCCAAATCCAAAACAACTGCTAAATAACTGCTACCAACAGGTAGAGCACAAGGGTGCTATGAATGGCAGTGCCATCCCTTTCTCCCCTCAGACCACCTGTATTGCTTCCAGACCAGCCATAATAGTATTTATCCAAGGAAGCAACTCCTGTGAAGAAGAATCCAGCCATCTCCACCAACTGCTAATCTACTTGTCAGTCATAGGGCAGTCAAGCTAGCCTACTGAGGCAGTGAGGCATCCTCAGGGAAAAACAGGAAGCACATGCCAGGCAAGGTGAACCACAATCACCATTTTGACTACCATCTCCCCTTTAATATTGATAGAAATAGCCCAGAATCCTGGACCCAAGAGCCTTGGGAACAGCAGTGCTTCCAGTATGATGCCCTTGGCCATCCTCCTGGGAAGTAGCTCCTGGCTACTTCCTGCAGCCTGGCCACTGCTCCTGCAAGTGCTACAGTCATAGCTATTGAAGACTCGGACAAGAAAGTTCTTGTCACCAAGGTATTCAACATCAAATGGCTCAACATCAGAGATAGATGGGATTTTATTAGTGGAAAATTACATTAATTATATTACCTTCTGCTTTGGCACTGCACCCTAAGGCCTATGGGACCTTTCCATTTGATTTACAGCTGTCATTTTCCATATATGTTGTTTCCCCCATTAGATTATGAGCTCCTTGAGAGCAGGAACTGTATTACTTTTCTTGCACTTAGAACAATGCTCTACACATAATAAATTCGCTTAAATGCTTTATTCAGTCAATATGACAAGAACAGGAGTATAAACACTTCCCTACAATACCTGAGGGGAATGGAGGAAAAATCTCCCTTTTGCCATCTTTGGTCTCTAAGGAGAATGAACTCAGACTTAACTCAGGTTCTACCTGGTATTGTCCCCAAGTTCACTAGCAAATATGGTATAGACTGGATTAGTCTACATGTCAGCTTTAGCAGGACAGGGGTCCAAAATTTTTCCTTGGGGCTTTTACACTGGACTGATGAGTGGCTAAATTTATCATGAACTCCACTAGACTTCCTAGCAGCTTGCTTTCTTGACCTTTCAAAGCTCACAAGGTCATAGCCTTCTCCAATCTACATTGACTAGAAGTGGGAAAGGCTGGATATGATAAAGGCAAATGCAACAGTAGGGCCATATGCTCTCAGCTTCAAGTCAAGAACCCTCTCCAACCTGGAGGCTCTCATCAGCTAGTCCTCCTTCCATGACAACAAGGAAAAGCCTGGCTGACTTTCTAAATACACCCCAGCTGTATAGCCGATCAAAAATACTTCTCTTCACCACATAGTTAGCAACTAGAACCAGTCACAAGAATGTCTGTGCTAGCTTCCAAGTCCACACAGAGACTGTATCAGTCAAACACTCTGGACACGCTTTTAAGCACCAGGCTCATTGGCTACTCCCCTATTCATCCCTCTTGGCCTCTTCTAAATATGCTTCAGTTTATCCACATACTCCTTAAAATATGGTAATCAGAACTGAACATAATACTTGATGAAATCTGACCAGAGCAGAAGACAATGACACAATTCTATTTCTGGCCCATGAAACAGACTATGGGTTAGTGAAACCTAAGACTCAGGCCAGAATCCTGGTGTCCCATCTCCATTTCGCCACCTAGAAGAACCAGAGGTGTCTCCTTGTCACAACCTTCCCTTTACTTCTGCTGGAGTGATATGTTAATATAAGTGTCTCTGTGGTACAATGGATGCTAACAGTCATTCAGATGCTATACACCATCTCTGTTCTATAGCTTGTGTAGATCTTGTTAAAGAAACATAAATGGTCTGGGCAAATGATATATTTTATATATATGATAAATATAACTTAACATATATTTGATATATATAGAACTTAAATGAGTTAGAATCCTGCTGAACAGAGACTACATGCACTCTTGCATTCATTATGAAACAGAGATAGTAAAGATGAGAACAAGGTACCTTAAAATCCATCCTGTTTCTTGCAACTCCCAATATGCTTCCCTTTTTCTATGTTAAGGCACTATGAGGCAAAGGAAATATCTCTGCCTTCTCCAGAGCCTAATGGTATGTATAGCTTTCTCTTTATCATCAGTTACAAGTATCATAAGATTTAGGATCTCTAAGCCAAACCCCTCTTTGTACAGAGGAAGAAACAGGGTGAGGAAATGGCTTAGCTAAGGTTATAAGAGTAACAAGTAGCAGGCCCAAGATTTGAATATAGGTCCTTTTATTCCAAATCAAGGATTTTAAAATTTTTACCACACTCCTTATAGCACAGAGCTTCTGAAGCAGTCATAGGAGGGCACTTTGGTATGATAATCAGCTCCAAAGAGATTTCTTTCAGTTTTTATAGTTATTACAATTTGAAACTTTCAAAAGATGGGAGCTCAGGGTCCATAATGCCATGCAGTATCCCTTTGCAATTTTAAAAATCAAGCACATGGGGAGAAACTGCATAGTCTTGATATCACACAAATTAGAACCAAGCTCCTCCCATGAATGGCACAGAACAACACTCCTGTCCTATCCAGTAGAAGCCTTGTGGATCTATTCTACCCCAAAGATGGGTAGAGGAACATAAGTTGTTTTTTTTTTCTGAAATGCAATTGCCTGGCCCTTCTTTATAAAATTCAGCTTTACTCTGTATAACTATAAATGTATGTATTATTTACAGATAGTAATGGGAAGCTTCAACTTCAGTGGATATGTGCGTGTGTTTACACACACACACACACACACACACACAGAGAGAGACAGAGAGAGAGAGAGAGAGAGAGAGAGAGAGAGAGAGAGAGAGAGAGAGAGAGAGAGAGAGATCACAGCTCTTGTAGTCAAAAGGGACATGAAGATTAAATGACGCATGGTTCTTTCTTTTGTATGGTTCACAATCTAGCAGGATGATAAGATCCATAATGGCATATGATAAATATATAAGGTAGGCTTGTGACCCAGGTGCTCTACAATTTGGAGGGGGCACATAGTAACCATTATTAGCTTGAGAGGATCAGGAAAGGCTTCAAGGAGCTGTTGGTATTTGAACTGTACCTTAAAACACATAGAAATAATGAAGAGTGAACTGAGCAGAACCAATGGGAACATCGTATGCAGCAACACCAATATAGTTTTAAGAATGACTTTAAGCAAATAAGTTTTTTTGTCTATTATAAATACCCAAACAAACTATAAAGGACATATGAAGAAAGATACTCTCTGCATTCAGAGAAAGAACCAATAAATAGGAAATACGTATAGAATAATTTTACATTTACATATGTGTGTACATTTACATTTTACATTTACATATGTGTGTATACACACACGCACACCTTTTTGTGTCTAATGGTAGCTATCTCTAGGGCAGGTGTGGGGAAGGAAGAATAAAAAAGAGAAAAAGAAATTTATATGGAAATTTTGTTGTACAGTTGAAAGGAATAGCATAGTAGATCTACAATTTCATGTTTTATCATATTTTTATTGCACTATGTTATGGAAATATTTGTTTTATTCCATAAATTAAAAATAATTTTTTTTTTTACTTTTGAACATCTATTTTTTTAAAACCTTGAGTTCCAAATTCTCTCCCCTCTTCCCTTCCCATCCACCCTCCCTAAGAAGTCAAGCAAATCAACATGGGCCACATGCGTATCATTATGTATAACCCTTCCACAATACTCATGTTGTGAAAGACTAACTATATTTTGCTTCTTCCTAAC
>JAQQSZ010014097.1:0-11600 GCA_028646595.1 Phalanger gymnotis
ATCTCAGGTCCAGTGCCTATCCCAGAGCAAGAGCTAGAAAGCTGGTGAGCTTGGAGGGCAGAGATCGTGCATCTGGCTAGTTATGCTGAGAGCTCTCTCCAATCAGCACAGACCCAGGGTGCAAGCTGGATCTCCATTTGGAAGGGTGCACAGCATGAACAGCAAGGAATAGAAAGGGAAGTCACTGGCCCTGCCTCTAAAGATCTCACCATATAGCTGGGGAGAAAGTGGCCCCTGACAAACAATGGTGATAACTGACATTCATGCAATGACGTGATAACTGACAACTATAGCACTCTACATACGTAATCATCTCACTGGAGACTCACTCTGGGGAAGTGGGAACGAATGGCATGAATTATTATCCCTATTGTATTGATGAGGAAATCGAGGTTCAGAAGCTAACTCTTCCAGAGCCACATAGTTAGCAGCAGAGGCTAAATTAGAACTCAAGAGAAGCAATCAAAGAGTTTCCCAGAAACAAGTGGGCCTCATGAACCAAAGGGGAGAGAATGAAATATGAGACTCTGGAAGGAGGGAATAGGGCCATAACAAGAACAGACATTGTGAAAGTGGATTCAGCCTCTGGAAGCTGGACCCAAGCCTCTAGAAAACCAGTTCCTTCACTCCCTGGAATGACCTCTGTCGATTTCAACACTTAGGGCCCAGGGTTGTGTGGGCCTAAGGTGATTATGATTTCCTCAATTTTGAGTACCTGAATGTTGGCAAGAAGGGCCAATGCCCCTTGGGGCTCCTATTGGAGGGGCAGGAATGGACGGTTATTCAGTGCAGATTTTAATGTTGGTTAATCATTGCAGGAGCGTCTGATTGGTCTGATGTTGCTGTGCACAGTCCTGGGACTGGCCCATGGATACTGTTACAGAACAAAACTTCGTAGGATCTCACAGTTTGGTAAGAGCAGACCACTTGGGGAAATTATTAGTTGGTTTGAGATGTTGCCTGGTTGAAGTGAGAGGAAGCCTTTAAGAGAAGCAAAGTTCCCATCACTACGGGCAGTTGTGATAGAGAACGGGTTATTCAAGTGGGAAGATTTGAAAGGGTCAAATCTACCTGCAAATTTCTACCATTAAAGATTAATTTGTTTAGGGGATAGTTGTGGCCTTATTATCATTTCCATTAAGATGGCTCCCAAATGTATATATCCAACCCAAATTTTCTATACATTTTACATTGAGCTTCCAACCCACAGCACCAACTGGTGAGGTCTGTCCACCTGTTTGTCCCAGAACCACCTCAAACTCAAAGGTCCAAAACAAAACTCATAACATTCCCCATGATCCTGCCACTCCTTCAAATTTCCCCATTTCTGTTGAGGTCATCTAGTTGACTATGTTCATAATCTCAAAGCTATGCTGTACTCTTCCTTCTCCTTGAATCCTCATTTCCAATCACGTTCCAAGTTTCCTTGATTCTGCCATCAAAAGTCAAGTCAACAAGCATTTATGTATTAAGTGCTTGCTCTGTGCTAGGCACCGTGCTTAGCTTAAGAGATACAAAGCCAGGCAAAAAGAAACAAGTCTCTACTCTCAAAGGAGCATACAGGATAATCATATCTCTGACTTCTCTTCCCTTTTTTCCGCTCACATTCCCACTTCCCCTAGTTCAGGCCTTAATCTCTTCTTAGCTGTACTATTTTCATAGGCTATTTCTTAGTCTTCCTGCTTCCAGTATCTTCTCTCTCCGTTCCTCTTCTCAGCCTCTTTGTATTACTGCACGACTTGGGATTTTCAAAGGTTATCGCAATAAAGTCCTAGCTCTGGAAGTTTCTCCTAACTTTCAGCATCAGGATAGTGACTAATTCTGTGTATGGCTCTGGGTATTGACCTAACTAACTTTGGAGAGGCTCGTCACCAGGTTGGCCGCAGGGTGATAAAGTTTTCAACCATCATAGTTGACAAAGTCAGTCTATTAAAAAACTAGGATGTGCATTGGTGAAAGGAGTAGGTTCTCTATGCCTGAGATTCCATCTCCCTCTTCATACCTTTACATAGGTCCTCTCAGTCCCATGCCTAGGTTGCTTTCCCTCATTTCTGCCTCTCTTGGTCCCTACATTTCTTTAAAATGCTATTCTGGTGGCACTTACTATAAAAGCCTTTTCCTGATCCTGTTATAATCACCACCTTAGTAATCACCTCTTGAAATTGCTTTGTATTTATGAGTCTGTCATCAAGCATTTATTATGTGTCAGGCCCTGTGGCAAGTACTGGGAATACAACAGAAGGGGAAAAAAATCCAATTCTTGCCCTCAAGAAGCTCCTAGTCTAACAGGAGAGCCAATAAGTAAATCATCAGCTAGATAGAAGATTTATACAACATAAATGGAGAGTAATCTCAGAGGGAAATCGCCAGCTACGTTGAAGGGAGAGGGGGTCAGGGAGTAAGGAAACTGGAAAAATCCTCCCGCAGAAGATAAGATTTGAATGACGCTGAGACAAGAAGGGAGAGAGGGCAAAGGCATGGGAGTCCAGAGATGGGATGCCATTTTCCAGGAACTGCAAGGAAGTCAGTGTAACTAAACAGCAGAGTAGGTAGAAAGAAATGAAGTATAATAAGCCTGGAAAGGTAGAAAGGGGCCAGGTTTTGAAGGGCTTTAAAAGACAAACTAAGGATTTTATATTTGATCCTGGAAGCAATAGGGAGCCCCTGGAGTTTGCTGAGTAGAGCTATAGCATGGTGAGGACTGAGGTTTAGGAAAAACCCTTTGAAAGCTGAGTAAAGATAGAAGCAACGAGGACAGACTCGGGCTGGGAAAACCATGAGACCATTAAAAGAATATTGCAATAATCCAAGCATGAGGGTAGGAGAGCCTGTTTCCTGTTTGCTTATGAAGGTACCTGTTGTATTCTCCTTCTCCCATCATCCACCCCTCTGATTTTGGGCTTTTTATCCCAGGGCACAACACAGGTGTAGGCCCTTAATGTTTGTACGGTCAATTTGTTGCATTGAGCACCCACACTGATAAAAGCACAGATCCTTAAAGCATAGTTAACATCATTATTATCTCTGCCAGATGCAGGAGAAATTGGATTCTAGCAGGATCTAATCAGTCAGTCAATCAATAAGCACTTATTGACTACCTGCTGTGTGCCAGGCACTATGCTAAGTACTGCAGATATAAAGAGGCAGGGAGAAGCGGGAAACGGTTCCTGCTCTTAAGAAGCTCTCAGTCTAATGGGGGAAACTTTCAAAATACCTTACCCTATGCTCAACTGACCTTTTTTGTACTAGGCTGGAATTGTCCACCGGGATGGAATGAAGGTAACTGTGTTGCACATCTTTTTTAATAGGTCCCAGAAATATGTGCAAGGATGAGACTGACGGTAAAACATACAAGTTGGGCTCCAAATGGCAAAACATCCGATGTGAGACTTGTCTCTGCACCGACATTGGCTTGGTCTGCTGTGAAATGTAATGGGCTTCTTCCTGGACTACACGAAAGTCACTGGTCACTCTAACCTATACTGACCTGCTCTAATTTTTTTCCCCTTTTGCTTCTCTTTGTCTCTGGCTCTGACACTCTCTCTCTCTCTCCATCTTTTTCATTCATTTTCAATGAGCATTTATTAAGTGGGCAGAGCACTGCACTAGGCTTTCAGACAAATGCAAAGAAAGGTAAGACAGGCCCTTTGCCTTCTTGAAGCATCAACTCAAGTAGCAGGTTAAAACACATGCACAAATAACATTTTTAGTAAGAATAGAACATGCCTTGGTGAGTGGCACAAAAAATACAAAGGGGGACAGAGACCAAGTTCAGAAAAATTGTCCTTTCTTCACATCAGCCTTGGGAGGCAGACAACACAAGCAGTATTATCATCCCCAGTTTACAGATGAGGACATTAAGGCCCAGAGATTGAGTAACTAGGAACACTACTAGTAAGGGAATGAGGCAAGACTTTAATTTGGGTCTTTGGACTACAATTAATGTTACCTTTCCACTATACTACATATTGCCTCCTGCCTTTATAAGGGGAATGTTAAATATATCCCTTTGTTCCTCTGCCCTGTGGCAGACAACTTTAAGAAGTGGGTTCTTCAACCTTCCCTAGATGAGATAACTTTCATTTGATTGCCAAGTTTTCCTATTCATTACCATTCAGGCTCTTCCACAGGGATAGTGTCTGATTATTCAATTCAATTCAATGAGCAATAAGTGCTCCCATTTCCTCATCTGTAAGACGGGGGATGGACCTGAAGACCTTTAAAGTTCTTCCCATCTCTACAATCCTAAAAGTAGCAGCCCACTCAATGCCAGGAGAGCTGTACCATGGGGACTGTGGGAGTGACACAACCAGTTCTTTCTTCATTTTTCTTTCAGATGGGGTGAGTGTCACTGAAGGACTAATGATCCCTAAGAGACCAGTTTTTGATTCTCTGTTGGAGCATAACTGATACCTATGCCTCTCAGGAACAAGCATACAATAAACCATGAGACAGGAGTCACACACCCTCCGCTCTGAGCTTGGCATTTTCTTTAGAGGAAGGGGGGCGCTAAAGGAGAAATAATGATGGGTAGCCTCCCTGCTTATAACAGCCCTTCTAAGAGAAGGAGGAAAATTGTTTCTATATTAGGGGAGGCTAATTTGAATAGAAAGAGGTTTCAATCATTCTGGATATTCAATTTCAAGTTTCATTAAATTCAAATCAGTTTGTATTCACTGAATGCCCTCCCTACTAGGTACCCTGCAGAGTAAACTAGCGCCAGAGCCTTCTGTAGTATAAAGGAACCTAGTTACCTTCTGGGGGCATTACACATTATTATTTATTTAAAATAATGGCAACTACTAATAGAGATAGAACATTGTAATTTTTATTAGGTTCCAGGCTCTGTCTATATTAATAATAGGAATTTGCAATAAAATACCTAAAATTTTACAAGGTACAATCCTCACAACTACCCTTTAAGGATGGGGTGGATCAAATGGGTCTTTGTTTTAGGCAGATACAAAATTTAGATGGCATGGAATTGGCTAGTGGTCATGGGCATGGTGACTCTGCCTGGACGAATCCTGTTAAGGCAGAAGGGATAGGACTGTGAAAATTCCTAGTACCTCCAGCAAACTCCATTCACCTATCATGTGCAGATTTATAAGATTTGGGAAGTTGGAGCCAGACATTATTTCTTCTCTCAGGACAGTAGGGCTCTAATAGCTCAGGCACCTTCTACCCAAGCTGAGGATAGGAGAGGGCCATTAGGATGGGAACACAAATAACTTCTCCCATCATTAAATCTCCTTACAAGGCATTAGCTGGACACAGAGATGAGACCTAAGTGGAAGCAAGGGAAGAAAGTAATCAGAATAATTCCCCTTCGTAGTCTGTTTTTCTTGGGCCCCAACCATCTACTCATGGTCTAATTAATCATTAGTTTGCAAGAATACTTGATTAAAATAGGAAGCTGTCATCCAAAAGTAGCCCCTTATTGGCACAGGGGTTGATGGAAAGTGTAGTTTTTCCCAACTGGAAGGAGGGATTGAAAGATGATGGGAGATGGAAGCTTGGTGGGGAAGGGAGGGAAAGAAGCTAAGGAACCTGGGAGCTCCAAAGAAGATTAGAGCCCAGGGTTGCAGACATGCACTAGCAACAGTGGCCAACCAATTGCAAGTTAAGTGGTATCATCATCACCATCATCAGCAACATCGTCATCATTATCCTTATCCTCATCATCATTTATATAGTGCTTGTAATGTTGCAAAGTGCTTTACATCTATTATCTCATTTGAGCCTCCCAACACATCTAGGTTGGAGACTATTTCAGATAATTGTCTCAAATTGGTGGGGTGGGGGATGGAGAGTGGCAGAGAAAAGTCTGGAATAAAGACAGGCTTCTATGATTCTGGGTGCTGTGACACACAGAGCGACTAGACAGTAACACTTAGGATTTCACATCTCAGCAGCAGGAGCTACGTGATTGCCTCCTAAAAATCAAGCTTTCCTGAAGGATATCTCAAGATCTTTGAAAAGCCAGAATTAGAAAGGAATGATAAATAGGTGACATTTACATAGTACCTTAAGGTTTCTACATATCTCATTTAACCCTGGTGATAACTTTCTGTGGCAATAACCAGGGTCCCCATGAGAAGAGAGACAGTAGCTGTGTGAGAGTGCAAGATGAGGTAAGTAATGACGGGCTTGCGAAGGTAAGGGTCAGAGTGTGAGAAGGAGGCAGGCGAGAAAGCATGGCCAATAGCCCCATTGCAGATGGAGAACTTCATGATGGGAGCTCCACGTACTTCACAAATATTTTCAGGTGATGTTCCAAGTTCCCTTGGGTGCTTCAGGTGCTAAGTCTACTTGTGATGTTTAGTTCTAAAGGCCTTTGATAGGATACAATCTGGACAATGGCAGCAAGTGAAGTCCCTTTGCCCTGTGGGGCAATTCATACCCCTCCTTCTCTAGAATTCCAGAAAAAGAGAAATGCCCAGAAGGAATTACTGAGCAAAGAATATGAGCTCTTATATGAAGAAAGTAAGGAGAATCAGTCATTGCTAGGTCAGAGGCCTAGGGCTGGACGTACATTGGTACAGAACAGCATGGAAATCAAAGAGTAGACAGAGTAAAAGGGAGAAACACTGACTAGAGTCCAACCTTTACCATAATACGACCACTTGAAGAGCAAACAGGCCAGCTTAGCTGAAGCAGCAGGATACCCTGAGGATTGGACAGGAGGCAGCATGTGCCAGAGAACTCAAACCTCCAACATCACCTTGACCACCACCTCCCCTTCAGTTCTGATGGAAACAACCTAGCACTCTTAACTCAAGAGCCTTTGAAATGGTAACGCTTCCAGTCCAATGTCTATAACCACCACCCCAGAACACAATCAATCTCTGTGGAGATATAATCTGTTTACTCTTCTTACAGGTATATCTATCAAAGACCCAGATAAAAAGCTCTTGTCAACAAAGGCTTTGGCACTGTCAAATAGTTCAACATCACAAATCGTTATGATTTTATCAGCAGAAATAACACTAAAGGATATTACTATCTGTTTTTGCCATTGCACTACAAAAATCATATTGTCTTTCCATCTGATTTACAGCTGAAACGTTCTATATGTTTTCTCCCCTCTTAGAATTAAGCTCCTTGAGACTGGGAGTGTCTCATCTTTCTTTCTATTTGTATAGCCAACACTTAGCATGGTGCTTTGCTTATAGTAAGCACTTGATACTTTACTCGCTCATGACTACTGGCAAGGTTCTCAAACTCTCTAGGACTCAGTTTCTTCATAGGTAAGATGAGTCCACCAATATTTGCCCTACAAACCTCACAGGTATTTTGGGAGGACAAAAATGTAATCGTAGATGTAAAATAAGGAAAAGCAGGTTTCAGCTCCCAACTCTGACACTCACTAGCTATGTGATTATAGGCAAGTCACATAACCTCTCAGATGCAGAGACTTGAGAGCCATCTGTGAGGACACTGGAATCAATGGGAGATAGATCAATAAGGAAGAAAGTCAAGAGAAGACTGTTTAGGAGCATATAGAATCTTTGAGGTCCCAGGACAGACAAGCACTGTAAAGGAGCAGGGGAGAGCAAAAGAACCTGAGAAGCAATGGTTAGGTAGGAAGAGGAACATAAAATATATAAAATAATGGCAACTGCTAATAGAAATAGAAGATTGAAATGCTTATTAGGTTCCAGGTTCTGGCACTGGTCCATGGAATCTGTCACATAGGTCAGTCACCATTACAAGAACTCAAGCTTTGGTAATAGCAGACAACTTGTGGAAATTACTAGTCGGTCTGAGATTTTACCTCATTGTGTGGTCTTTATGAGACTGAAGGGACAGGAGATGCTGTAATATAGGTAAAGTTCTCATCATCACAGTTGGTCTTGGTAAAGTAGGGGTCATCAAAGTGGTGAGATTTGAGAGGTCCAAATCTACCAAGATATCTCTTCCCTTCTGATATCTGAGATTCCAACATTGGGGATTCATTCATTTGGGGGGATAATTGTGAATTTTATTATTATTTCTATATAGATGACTCTCAAATCTATGTATCCAGCCCAAATTTCCTATATATTCTATACTGAGCTTCCCTGTGATATCTGTTAACCTGGCTGTCCCAGAGGCTTCTCAAACTCAATAGTCCAAAACAAAACTCATTACCATTCCCCACAAACCTGTCACTCCTTTAAACTTCCCTATTTCTTTTGAGGACACCATCACCCAGTTATAATCAGGTTCATAACCTCAAAGACATTCTTTACTTTTCCCTCTCCTTGAATTCCCATATCCAATTAGTTTGTGAGTTTCTTTGATTATACTTTCACAGGTGAAGTCAAAAAGAATTTCTCAAATACCTAGTATTCTTCAAATTCAAACTGTGTTAAGCAGCAGAAATACAAAGAAAAGAGGAAAAAATCCAGTTCTTGATCTCGAGGAGATCCTAGTTTAGTGGGGTAGACAACATGTCTAGGTACAAGGGGTGTATGAGGTGTTCAAGGAAGACTAAGCAGTCTGGTTTGAGGGGTTGCCGAATCCTTTTCAGGGCTGCTCATCCACCTTTGGTGTCTACCAAGCACTTAATTCTCACCTGTGGCCCTAAAAAGCTGTAGCGTGTGCAGTGGTCACACGCCAGTAAAACCGTGTTGGCAGATGGACTAAACCAGGTTGAGGGTAATCAACGGGTCTCAAGTCTGGTCAGTTAGGGGAATGTCTACCACAAACATGTGAAGATTTCCCCCAGAGGAATGGATAGATGAGAACAATTTGTTCAAATGGCCATGAAGGTGTTTGAAGTAAGCACTGTGGAGCACTTAGAGCTTGGTCAGACACTGAAGATGACAAGGTCATCCACTGCATCCTGGGCTGGTCTTCCAGTCATCCTGACTTTTGTCTTACCACTGGAATTCAATGACTCTAGAAGAGAAAGTGAGGCTGATGACTTTGTGCAACTCTGCCTCATTTAAATCCAACTTACAGGGGTCAAAACAACACCTAGCGATATCACTGGTCCTCTTCAAAAACTAAGGACAAAAAACAACTAGGTACATACAAGATATATGTATATATATGTATATATATAATAGAAATGGAAGGTAATCTCATTAGGAAATGACTTGCAGTATGTGGGAGGGGAGCAGGGCAAGGGAACTGGGAAAGGCCTCCTGTAGAAGGTGAAATTTGAAATGAATTCTGAAGGAAACCAGAGAAGTCAAGTGAATGAGAAAAGGAGGGAAAACATTCTTGGCATGGGGAATAGCCAGTGAAAGAGGACAGGGTCCTTCATGTGTTCTGTTTAAGAAACAACAAGAAAACCAGCATAGCTGAACAGAAGAATGTGTGGAGGAAATAAATAATGAAACTGGAAAGGTAGGAGGGACCGGATTATGAAGGGCTTTAAAAATTAAACCAAAGATCTTATATTTGGAGACCACTGGATTTTATTGAATAGGAGTATGACATGATCAAAATTGAAGTTTAGGAAAATTCTTTCAGCCACTGAGAAGGATGGATTGGAATGGGGAGAAATCTGGGTCAGGGAAACCATTGAACTTTTAAAAAGTTATTCTAAGAGTCTAGTCATGAGCCTAATCTACATCAGGTGGTAGCCATGTGAGTAGAGAGCAGCCACATAAGAAAGCTATCTCTAAATTTGGAAGGATGTATCTCCCATTTACTTACTAGGGTGCCTGTTAAATTCTCCTCCCGTCATCACCCATCCCACTGATTTGGGGCTTTTTATCCCAGGGTGCAGGTCCTTAATGTTTGTTTGATTGAATTGTTGCACTGAGTCTTGTTGTTCAGTTGTTTCAATCACGTCTGACCCTTTGTGACCCCATTTGGAGTTTTCTTCGCAAAGATCTAAGAGCAGTTTGCCATTTTCTTCTCCAGATCATTTTACAGATGAAGAAATTGAAGCAAACAGGGTTAAGTGACTTGCCCAGAGTCACACAACTAATAAGCATATGGGGCAGGATTTGAAATCAGGAAGATGAGTCTTCCTGACTCCTGGCCTGGCACTCCATCTGCTGTGCAACCTAGCTGCCCTTCACTGACGACCCACAATGATAAAATCACAGATCCTTAAAGTATAGTTAACGGCATTGTTACCTCTTCAAGATGCAGGAGAAATTGAATGCTGACCAGGTTCCAATAAGTCAGTCAACAAGCATTTGTTGAGTGACTGCTTTGTGACAAGCACTATGTTAAATGCTGGGAATATAAAGAAAAGTTTTAAAAAAGCAGTCACTGCTTTTGAGGAGCCCCCAGTAAAATGGGGGAACTATCAAAATCACCTCCCTTATGCACAGCTGACACTTTTTGGACTAGGCCGAAGTTGTTCACCAAAGTGGAATGGAGGTGACTAACCGTAGTGTATTTTTCTAGTTGGCTGGCTGTTATCTTTCGTGCTTGGAGAAGACCAAAATGACATTGTGTTGGGGTCAAGGTACAGTGTGTTTGACTGTGGCTAATCAGACCACCTGCCTTAACACATACCAGACCAACACTAGAACTCTGGCTCAGAACCAGATAAGCTGCTAGACCCCTATAGCCTCCAGCAGTACCATCTACCACCTCTACTACCCCTCAGTGCAGCACCAGGTAAACAGCCAATGCCTGCAGCCCCTAGCACAAGAAGCCTGAGACAGTGCCCGTTTCACTCTGGAAGCAGAGCTCAAATTTAAATGAAAGGAAAAGGCCAAAAAAGACGAACAAAACAACCATAGAAATTTATTATGCTGACAGGGAAGCTCAAGACACAAATTCAGAAGAGGACAACAATGTCAGAATGGTTATGGGCGAAAACCCAAAGAAAAACGGGAAGTGGTCTCAAACCCAGGAAGAACTCAGGGCAGAGCTCCAAAAGGAGCTTAAAAATCATATAAGAGAGGTAGAAGAAAATTTGGGAAAAGAAATGAGAGTGATGCAAGAGAATTATGAAAAAAGAGTCAACAACTTGGAAAAAGAAAACAGCTCCTCAAAAAGTACAATTGGCCAAATGGAAAAGGAAGTACAAAAGCTAATTGAGGAAAAAAAGTCCTTAAAAGTTAGAATTGGGCAAGTGGAAGCTAATGAGTATATGAGACATCAAGAATCAATCAAACACATTCAAAAGAATGAAAACACAAAAGAAAATGTAAAATACCGGGGGGCGGAGCCAAGATGGCGGCTGTGAAGCAGTGACTGGCGTGAGCTCCCCATCAAGTTCCTCCAAAAACCTATAAAACAATGGCTCTGAACCAATTCTAGAGCTGCAGAACCCACAAAGTGGCAGAGGGAAGCAGGGCCCCACCCCAGGACAGCCTGGATGGTCTCTGGGTAAGGTCGGTCCCACACGGACCTCCCAGCCTCCAGCCGAGGGGAGCTGAGACCAGCGCGAACAGACCAGACACGGACCTACCAGACCAGGAGACGAGCGGAGAGTGCCCTGGCATCCCGAAATACTGAGCTGTGGCATGTACCAGACCTCTCAACCCTCAAAGAGCAAAGACAGCAGAGAAGGTTAGTGGGAAAAGCTGTGTGACTGAGTTTGCGGTTCCGGCCATTTGCCCCTGGGGCAGCAGAGGTGGGGCAGCCTTAGAACTAGGCTGCAGTTTCTTCTGGTCCCAGGCCCACCAGGTGGGAGGAAT
>JAQQSZ010014098.1:0-11600 GCA_028646595.1 Phalanger gymnotis
ACAAACACCATTTGGTCTGTGACAGGGATTGATTAACAGAGCAGATCTGAGAATTTGTTGCCAGCAAATAGTTCTGATGCATGTAGTCCTACATATTGCCTAGCATTTTCTGCACTTGATTTGTATTTGCCAAGTACCTTAACAATAAAAGGGGGAGTTATTCAAAGTCCCAGGAGTTTTCTTTTTGTCTCCTTAAATTGATTTGGGGAAAGAAAGCACCTAGAGAGAGACATTCATAACTTTTGAAACAGTTTATCACCTCCCGTTTTTAACTTGTCCTTAAAAAAATTTCTACAGAAAACTACCCTGGAATGCACAAATTGGGGAAACGATCCCACTGCTCTTATGTGTGTGTCTTGTCTGCCTTCTAACTTGGCCAGCATTAAAAGACAGAGGGAGACTCTTATTTGAGGAAAAAAAATTACTTTTTGTCTAGTTCTTTGGAGTGATAAGGCCCCGGGAAAGAGCTAGTTTGATTTGAAATCAATTTGGAAAACAGAAACACAGAGAAACAGAGACACAAAGACATGGAGAGAAAAAAATAGGCTATACTTTGGTTGCCTCCTTTTTGTAAAACTAGGAGCAGGAGCTTCTCTACCCTTTAATGGAAAATGCCTCTCTCAATTTTTAGATTGAGATTTATCTTGAAAAAATGAATCCTTCAAGGTTTAAGAACCCTCAGTCTAAGGCCAAGACCGTCCTTTACAGGAAGGAAAATCCTCTAAGGTAACAAACCAGAAGGTTCCTTGGAACAAATAAATTTGTTGTCCCAAGTTCCTTAGGAAGATTCCCCCAGCTTTATATTGCCAATTTCTTTTCTAATTTTCACACTAAATTCAGAAGAGCATGCCAAGACAAGTGAAGAGAGAATTTTAACTTTTCCCTAATGAGGAATGCAACTCAGGGCTTGGAGAAGATTTTTGAGGGTTCTCTAGAAAACGCCCTCCCTTCAGGTGGAAAATTCCACTACGAGTTCCCAGAAGACAGAGAGTTGATAAGGCTCCCTCCTCTGATCTCAGTGGAACCTCCAAACTCTCATGAGTAAATTCAATAAAGATCAACTGAAATACATAGTAGAAGCAAAATCAGTTTTATTGACAGTGACACAAATAACTGTTAACAAAGCAGGTCATTCGGGCTACCTCAGTAAGCCCAGAGACCCAAATAAGAAAGAGAGGAATCCTCTTTGCTAAAATTCAGGAAAAGAGAAAGGTGAGATAGTTGGAGAACATTACAATTGTCAGTATTATGAGAAAAGTGAGTTGGTATTCAGGTATGGCTCATCACACCCCTCTCAGACAATTAAGGCATGTTATGGGATTCATCTGCCTCTTACAATTTTTGTTAGAGATCAATACAATCAGCCTAACTGTCCCATAGGAGGAGATAAAATCTCCCTTAATTGCAGAAGGACAGGTAAGGAAATAAAACACACCTTTTGTTATATAGTACCAGATTAAGTCATTTGGGGCTTACAGCCAAGGAGCAGAGAGCCTGGGGGTTAACAGTTTGAATAACTTTTCCTTTCAACCACACCTTTAAACTAAATTGGAGGAAAAACTGAATTCCTGAGCTTAACTCAAGAATGGAGAAATGTAGCTTGGCAAAATGGGGAAGTAATACAGAATACGGTCACTTATAGATTGAATTACTAATTGATTAAAAATAATTTTAATCCCTTCCCTTTAATATTCTCCCTCCTTGATCTCTTTTGATTCTATGGACCACCAACACAACCTCTCCTCCTTGGTCTTAACATTAGTTCCTGTTTTTTCTTCTGTCTAATCACTTCTCAATTCTCTTCCCTAGGTCATCATCCTCATCCCATCCTATGTAGGAATAATCCCCTAAGATTCTATTCTGAGTCTACTTCATATCCTTCTTTACATTCTCTCTTTTGGTGCTTTCATTTGCTCCTACCGATTCAGACATTACATCTATACCGGCGACACTAAAATCCATTTATTCTAATCTTTCCCGAGAATGCCAGCCCCAGCTGTCCAGCTGTGTATTGGATATATTCATGTAAGTATCCTATTATTGCTCAAATGATACACCCAAAAGGAAATTCAAACTTCCCACAAAAATCTTGGCTGGCAACATGTTTTCCTATTTCTGTTGAGAGTACCAATTGTCCCAGTGACTGAAGTTATAAACTAGGTCCTTGACCTTGGAAATATCCTTGATTCTTCCCTTTCCTTCACCATCCATATCCAATTGGTTGCAAAATCCTCCTTGTCTTCCCTAATCATCACCCTTTTTCCATTCACCTGCCTACAACCCTAACTCATTCCTTTATTCCCTCTAGTATAAACTTATATAATACCTTCCTTATGGCTTTCTCTACTTCCAAGGAATCCTCTCATGACTGTCCTCCATCCACATAGCTGCCACAATAACTTTCCTAAAGTACAAATCTGAACACCTTGATTAAAAACTTTCAGTGGGTTCTTATTGTCTCTCTGATAAAATACACAGACCTAAGCCCCCCACAATCAAGCTCTAACCTATTTGTCTGGCTTTTTTCATAGTGCTCCCTTTGTTGCAGTAAAATTGGATTGGTAGCTATTCTGTCATCTCCATGCATTCATGCAAGCTGTCCCTTTGTACATGGGAAGTCTCTGAAATTTAAACTAATTAATTCCTGGGTCTTGTAGCCCTGGACAGACAACATTGCTTTAATCCCAGCCTCAGAGAAATGGAGACATTGAAGTATGTGTATGAACATAGAAAGTGGGGAGGAGATACTGGGGAGTATAGTTGGAGAGTAAGCACAGCAGCAACAGTGTAATGCAATTGGGAGAGAGAAGTCTCTGTAGATAATTTGTCATGTTAGTACAGACACTGGAGTCTAAGTGTTGTAGGTTTGGCTGTAGGGCTCCTAGTTTCCTGTTATTTTAAAAAATGAATAACAAAATATTCTTTTTTCATGGAGAAAGCTGAATAAATTTAATGTATAGTTTATATATGGAAATGAAGATGTCAACAGTGTGATAAATTGTCATATATACACTTTTTATTTTATTTTTAGTTTTCGACATTAATTTCCACAAGATACTGAGTGACAAATTTTTTCCCTATCTCTACCCTCCTCCCCAGCCCAAGATGGCATGTATTCTGATTGCCCCTTTCCCCAGTCTTTCCTGTCTTCTATAACCCCACTCCTCCCAATTCCCTTTCCCCTTACTTTCTTGAAGAGCAAGATAGATTTCTATAACCCATTGTCTGTATATCTTATTTCCCAGTTGCACATAAAAACAATTTTTAAACTTTGTTTTTAGAACTTTGAGTTCCAAATTCTCTCCCTTCTTCCCTCCACACCCATCTTCCTTGAGAAGGCAAGCAATTCAACATGGGTTATACATGCATCGCTATGCAAAACACTTCCATAGTAGTCATGTTGTGAAAGACTAACTATATTTCCCTCCATCCTATCCTGTCCCCCTTTATTCACTTTTCTTCTTTGACTCTGTCTGTCTTCAAAAATGTTTGCTTCTGACTATGCCCTCCCCCAATCTACCCTCCCTTCTATCAATCTCACCCTCTTATCCAATTCTTATTATTATCCTTATCTTATTATTCTCTCCTACATTCCTATAGGGTGAGATATGCAATTGAATGTGTATGTTCTTCCCTCCTTAAACGAAATCCAATAAGATCAAGGTTCACTCATTCCCTTTCATCTTCTCCCTCTTCCCTTCCATTATAACAGCTTTTTCTTGATACTTTTATGTGAGATAATTTATCCCATTCTATCTCTTTCTTTGTCTTCTCCCAATATATTTATTCCTCTCTTACTGTATAATTTTATTTTTTAGATAGCATCCCTTCATATTCAACTCACTCTGTGCCCTCTGTCTATACATATATATATATACATACATATATATGTGTGTGTGTGTATGTATACATGTATACATATATATGTATGTACGTATATATGTATGTCTGTATGTGTGTATGTATATTCCCTTCAATTACCCTAATACTGAGAAAGGTCTCATGAGTTCCAAATATCATCTTTCCATGTAGGAATGTAACAGTTCAAATTTAGCAAGTCCCTTATGATTTTGTTTCCTGTTTGTCTTTTCATGCTTCTCTTGATTCTTATATTTGAAAGTCAAATTTTCTTTTCAGCTCTGGTCATTTCATCAAGACTGCTTGAAAGTCTTCTATTTTATTGAAAATCCATATTTTTCTCTGAAGTATTGTATTCAGTTTTGTGCGGAGATGATTCTCGGTTTTAATCCTGGCTCCTTTGACTTCCAGAATATCATATTCCAAGGCCTTCAATTCCTTAGTGTAGATTCTGCTAGATCTTGTGTTATCCTGATTGTGTTTACATGAATTGTTTCTTTCTGACTGCTTGCAATATTTTCTCCTTGACCTGGGCACTCTAGAATTTGGCTACAATATTCCTAGGAGTTTTCTTTTTGGGATCTTTTCAAGAGGTTTTTGGTGGATTCTTTCAATTTCTATTTTACCCTCTGGTTCTAGAATATCATTTCAGTTTTCCTTGATAATTTCTTGAAAGATGATGTCTGGTCTTTTTTTTGATCATGGCTTACAGGTAGTCCAATAATTTTTAAATTATCTCTCCTGGATCAATTCTCTAAGTCAGTAGTTTTGCCAATGAGATATTTCACATTATCTTCCTTTTTTTCATTCTTTTGGTTCCGTTTTATAATACCTTGATTTCTCATGTAGTCACTAGCTTCCACTTGTTCCATTCTAATTTTTAAGGCATTCTTTTCTTCAATGATCTTTTGAAAGTACTTTTCCATTTGCCTAATTCTGCCTTTTAAGGCATTCTTCTCCTTATTGGCTTTTTGGACCTTTTTTGCCATTTTAATTAGTCTATATTTAAGGTGTTATTTTCTTCAGTATTTTTTGGGTCTCCTATAGCAAACTATTGACTTGTTTTTGATGATTTTCTTGCATCACTCTCACTTCTCTTCTCAATTTTTCCTCTACTTCTCTTTTTGATTTTCTAAATCCTTTATGAGCTCTTCCATGGTATGAAACCAATTCATATTTTTCTTGGAGGCTTTTGATGTAGGCTCTTTGACTTTGTTGAATTCTTCTGTTTTGATCTTCTTTGTCACCAAAGTAAGATTCTATAGTCTGAGTAATTTTATGCTGCCTGCTTATTTTCCCAGGGAATTACTTGACTTTTGAGTTCTTTGTCAGGGTATGACTGCTTCCAGAGTGGAGAGTGCTCTGTCCCAAGCTTCAGGCATTTTGCTCTGCTGTTTTCAGAGCTACTTCTGTTTTGAGGTGGTATGATACTCCTCTCCTGGCCTGTGCTCTTGTCTGTGAGTGCAAGCACTCCTTTCTGCCTTGTAACTACCAGGAGGACTCCTTCTCCATAGTCACCACAAGCTATGCCACTCCAGTGCTCCTCCTAACCTAAAGACCACCAACCAGGAATGCAACCCAGATCCAAGAAGGGCAAAGCAAGAGAAGGCTGCCTCAGTGCCAGCCAAGAGATTCCTTCTCTCCTGCTCTGATCAGCCACTTGATTCCCATCCACTGTCTGTGGTCCTGGAGCACCAGAATCATCTGCCACTGATGCTGCTGACAACATTGCTGTGCTGCTGCTGTCACCACTGCTGCAGCCATCTCCATAGCCATGGTACTGGAGTCAGACCCCACCCTCCTCTCATCCAGGTCCAATAGTTTTCTCCCTGACCTGCTACATTGTTTTTCGTGTTTGTGGGTTGAGAAGTCTGGAAACTGCCACAACTGCCAGTGATTCAGGGCCCTGAAGCCTGCTCTGCCTGATCTGCTCTGGCCTGGTTTGTCCTGGTGCGGCCCATGCTGGGCTGTACTCCACTCCCAGAATGGTGCATTAGACCCTTCCCAGCAACCATCCAGGCCTGGACTCAAGACTTGTTTCACTCTGTCACTTTGTAGGTTCTGTAACTATAGAATTTATTTGGAGCAATTTTAACAGGTGTTTGGAGGAATTTGGGAGAGAGCTCAAGCAAGTCCCTGTTTTCACACAGCCATCTTGGCTTTGTACTACCCCTCCCCCTATTTTGACTCCTCCTCCCATCTTGGTTCCATTTCTCAAAAATATTCTTACAAGTATGGCTATAAGTATGGTTGATAACAGCCTGAAGTTTGATAAACTTGTCACTCCTTGACATATGCAAAAAGACTACAAATGTCTAATTACTTAAGTAAGCCTTTTCTCCACAATCGTGCCATTCTCTAGTCAATCTGATGGAATCCTAATAAAGCTGACCCCAGGCCCAATATTCTAACTTCCTCATTGGCCCCATTGAACTACAGGCATGTCCTGATTAAACCATACAATCTGACTTTAACCACACCACAGACCCCCAGACTCAGTATAGCAACTGCTCCTAGCTAGCCCCTGCCCTAGATCCAATTCACATATTTGAACAGTTATGTTCCTGTACCCAATCACAATCACATTATCCATTTAGCCCAAGACAAGACCACAGTACCTACCTAGCCATCTTGACCAGATAGGCCCACAACTGCCAGCCAATCATAGGGCAGCACAAACAGGATGTTTGACCATTGAAGCATAGAAAAGAACCCTGATCCCTTAACAAATCCTTCCTGCCTTTTTAATATTTATGATTTCTGTTGTGTAGTCAGCATCAATATACTTTAAATTTGTCTGTATGGTCTTACTAAGTTGCTAGTCCCTCTTGGAATCTAGCCTATTTCTGATGGGTGTCTATCCTTGATAAATATCTATACTTGGATTAAAGGTGATCTGACCGAGTTGTTTGATACAGTGCTACCACAATGCACCACGAAACTGTGACAAAGCTGCCATTACTGATTCTTTTTTCATATGAAACTATGACTAGTACAAATGTTCTGTGATATCTGCAATGTCTTTATTTGTAAAGAACTGCATCAGAAGGAACCAATAAAGGGGCTTATGTTATGCCAGATTATAAATAAAATATCCAAGATCTTACACATAGTCTAGAGGTTATAAACTATAATTATAAGAGAATTTTATGATTTGGATCTTATTAATAAGTTTTATAATCTCTGAAATAGCAGAAGAGATTTACCACTTGATTTGGTACCATTTGACCTAAGCTATGTACTAGTCATGAATAAACAGACTTAGAAGGTATAATAGGCTTGGTAAAAATTTCTCATTGGCAAGTAGCCACAGGATATTTGCCTCAGGCACAGTTCACTCTTTCTACGTTTGTTTTCTTTACGTTTTTGTCTTCAGTGAGGCCTGGAGTAGAGGTGCAGATTAAAGGAGATTCCAGTATTGGCTGGCTAAGGGAGGAATGGAGTTAGGCATGAGAAGTGAACATGCCCAAATTCCTAAGGGAGGAAGGAGTAGTTTTTCATATAAAAATGCAAACCTCTCCAAATGGAACGATTTAATGATTATACCTAGAACACCATTTTCTTATGTCTGTCCCCGCAAAACCTCTTTTCACTTTTAGTATTTTGTCCTTCTTCTTAGTACCTAGCATTCACTCATCTGGGTACATGTTGGAGTCTCTGACTTCTCTGCTCCAATAAGGTCCATGAAGGCAGGGATAGTTTCATTTTCTTTGTATTCCCAATCCTCAGTCAAGTACCGCACATAGAATAGTTGCTTAATAAATATTATTAGTATCGTTCAGTCATTTCAGTTGTGTCTGATTCTCTAAGACCTTATTTTTTTCTTCAATCAGTAAACATTTATTTTTTAGTGTCTACAGTTATTTTACTTTATTTTTTAATTTAGTATTTTATTTTTCCCCAGGTACTTTAAAAACAATTGTTAACATTTGATTTTAAGACTTTAAGTTCCAAATTCTCCTGCTTCCTTCCTCTCCACCTGCCCCTTATTGAGAAGGCAAGAAATTCAAATACAAGTGTTGTCATGCAAGACGTATCCATAATAATCATGCTATGAAAGAAAATAAAGACAAAAAAGTAAAGAAAGTTGAAAAAAAGTATACTTCAATCTGTAGTCAGACACTATTATTTCTTTGTCTGGGAATGGATAGCATTTTTCATCATAAGTCTTTCAGAGTTGTCTTGGATCATTGCTTTCCTGAGAATACCTGAGTCATTGACAACTGATGATCTTTCAATACTGCTGTTGCTTTGTACACAGTGCAATTAATTTCAAATAAGCCCATGCAAGTCTTTCCACGTTTTTTAAAAGCATCAGGCTCACCATTTCTTATAGCACAATACATTTCATCATAATCCCATACCATAACTTGTTTAGCCATTCCCCAAATAATGGTCATCCCCTCAATTTCTAATTATTTTCCCCTAGAAAAGAACTCCTATAAATATTTTTTTCTACATATAGCTCCTTTTCCTTTTTTTAAAATGTCTTTTGAACTACAGATCTAAAAATCAAAGGGTAAGCCTTGTTTTATAGCCATTTGGGCACAGTTCCAAATTAATCTACAGAATCGGTGAATCAGTTCACAACTCCATTAACAATGCATTAATGTCTTATTTTTCCCACATCCCCTCCGACATTTGTCATTTACCTTTTCTGTCCTATTAGCCAAT
Source organism: Phalanger gymnotis (assembly GCA_028646595.1). Lineage (NCBI taxonomy): Eukaryota > Metazoa > Chordata > Mammalia > Diprotodontia > Phalangeridae > Phalanger > Phalanger gymnotis. Next base: position 8,533 of record JAQQSZ010014098.1, read on the forward strand.
CTAATAATATGAGGTAACACCTCAAAATTGTTTTAATTTGCATATTCCAAATAATAGTGAGTTACAATTTTTATAAGGTTATAGATAAGTTTGATTACTTCACCAGAAAACTGATTATATCCTTTGATCATTTCTCAATTGGAGAATGGCTCTTGGTTTTATAAATTTGACTTAGTTCTCTATATGTTTAAGAAAGGAGGCCATTATCAGAGAAATTTATTTCAAAATTATTTTTCATAGTTACTATTGCTAACTGGATTTCTCTCTATCCGATCCCCCCAAACCCCATTTATTCTATTCTCTCCTTTCACCCTGTCCCTCCTCAAGTGTTTTGCTTCTGACTACCCCCTCTCTCAATTTGCCCTTCCTTCTATCTCTCTCCATTCTCTTATCCCCTTCCCTTCCTACTTTCCTGTAGGGTAAGAGAGATTTCTATGCCCAATTGAATGTTCATGTGATTCTTTGAACCAATTCTGATGACAGTAAGGTTTACTCACTTTCCCTCACCTCTCCCTCACCCCCTGTCCTGCTCCACTGTAAAAGCTTTTTCTGGCATCTTTCATGTAGGATATTTTACCTCTTTATACTGCTACCTTTCTCTTTCACCCAGTACATTCCTCTCTTACCCCTTAATTTTATTTTTTTGATGCCATCTCTTCAAATTCAACACATACCTGTGCCTTCTGTCTATATAAACTCCTTCTAACTAACTTAATAATGAGAAAGGCCCTATAAATTAAAAATAGAATCTTCCCATGTAGGAATGTAAACAGTTTAACCTTATTAAGTCTCTTATGATTTCTCTTTCCTGTTTACTTTGTTATACTTTTCTTGAGTCTTGTATTTGAAAATCAAATTTACTATTCAGCTCTGGCCTTTTTATCAAGAATGCTTAAAGTCTTCTGTCTTGTCGAATGTCCCCTTTTTACCCTGAAGGATTATATTCAGTTTTGCTGGGTAGGTGATTTTTGATTTTAATCTTAGATCCTTTGCCCTCCAGAATATCATATTCCAAGCCCTTTGATCCTTTCAGGGAGAAGCTGCTAAATCTTGGGTAATCCTGACTGTGTCTCCATAATTCTTGAATTGTTTCTTTCTGCTTGCTTACAATTTTTTCTTCTTGACTTGGGAACACTGTAATTTTACTGTAATATTCCTTTTAGTTTTCATTTTGGGATCTCTTTCAGAAAGTGATTGGTGTATTCTTTCAATTTCTATTTTATCCTCTGGTTCTCAAATATCAGGGTATTATTTACCCCCAGCCCTAGCTTTCAGGTAGTCCACTAATTCTTAAATTTTCCCTCCTAGATCGTTTTTTTCCAGATCAGTTGTTTCACATTGTCTTCTATTATTTTTTTTATTCCTTTGGTTTTGTTTTCTTGTTTCATGATTTCCATAAAGTCAGTAGCTTCCATTTGCTCAATTCTAATTTTTAAGGATTTGTTTCCTTTAGTGAACCTTTGGACCTCCTTTTCCACTTGACCAATTCTGCTTTTTAAGACATTCTTCTCCTCATTGGCTTTTTGGACCTCTTTTGCAATTTGACCTAGTCTGTTCTTTAGGGTGTCATTTTCTTCAGGCTTTTTTGTGTCTCCTTTACTGAACTGTTGACTCTTTTCTCATGATCTCTTGCTTTCTCTGTCTCTCTGTCTCTCTGTCTCTCTGTCTCTCTGTCTCTCTGTCTCTCTGTCTCTCTGTCTCTCTCTCTCTCTCTCTCTCTCTCTCTCATTTCTCTTCCCAATTTTTCCTCTACCTCTCTTACTTGATTTTAAAAATACTTTTTGAGTTTTTCCCTGGCCTCAGGCCAATTCATATTTTTCTTAGAGATTTTGGATGCAGGATCTTTGACTTTGTTGTCATTACCTGAGTGTGTTTTGTTCTTCTCTATCACTATAATAACTTTCCATTATCAGAGTTTCTTTGTTTTTTTTCCCATTCTATGATCATTTTCCCAGTCTATTACTTGAATTTTAACTATTTTTGAAAAGTAGAGCTTTTCTTCCAGGGCAGAGGATGAACTGCCTCAAGCTTCAGGGGCTTTGTACACCTTTTTTCAGAGATACTACTAGGGACTTGTAAGTTTTCAGTTCTTCCAAGATGCTATGACCTAAGGAGAGGTGTTTACTATTTTCCTGGCCTATGCTCTTCTCTTTGAGTTACCACAAGCACCCTTTTCTGCCCTAGAACTATGAGGAGGACTCCTTCCACTGAGGCCAAAAGTTCTGCTATGCTTGTGCTCTTTCTCTCCCTGAGACTGCCACCCAGGACTGACCTGGAACTGAGTATGGGCAAAGCAACATAGTTCTGCCTCAGTGGTAGCAAAAAGACTTCTATATTATGTTTCTGACCACTTGTTTGAACCCTTTGCCATCTGTGGGCAGAAAGCTCTAGAAGTATCTACTATTTCCAGGGATACGGTCACCCTGAGGCCTGCTCCATGATTTCTGAGGCCCAGTCTGCACTGGTGCATGCCTGTGCTAGACTGTGCTTCTCTCTCATCTTGGTGCAATGACATTTCCTGCCAACTTTCCAAGTTGTCAAGGGCTAGAAATGTGTTTCACTTCATTATTTATGAGTTCTGCTCTTCTGGAATGAGTTTATAGAGATTTTTAAAGGTATTTGGAGGGGTTTGTGGGAGAGCTCAGGCTAGTCGCTGACTTTACTCCACTCTGCCTCTAGACTCCATTTAGATTTTTATTGACAAAGATACTGCAGTGGTTTGCCATTTCCTTCTCTTTCTCTGAGCTAAAGAGAGTTGAGTGACTTGCCTGGGGTCACACATTTGATAGAGTTATGAGGCTAGATTTGAACTCATAAAGGTGAGTCTTCCTGACTTCTCAGCACTGTAAATCTTCAGGGGGCTCTTTTTAAGATATCATCCCTTTATATTCAACTCACCCATATCTTAATCCTTCATACAGGGGCTTTTGGGGAAGGAGAAGCGTAGCTGATAAGGCAGCACATCCACCCAAACAAGGAACATAGAACTCTTTAGTCTTTAAGCAGCCACACCCCGTTGAAAAATTCAAAGGTTAATTAAGTTGGAGGGGAATATGGCCAGGCATCGA
>JAQQSZ010014099.1:0-11599 GCA_028646595.1 Phalanger gymnotis
AAACCACTGACCTGGAGAATAGATCCAGGAGAGATAAGTTAAAAATTATTGCACTACCTGAAAGCCATGATCAAACAAAAGAGCCTAGACATCATCTTTCAAGAAATTATCAAAGAAAACTACCCTGATAGTCTAGAACCAGAGGGTAAAATAGAAATTTGAAGAATCCACTGATTGCCTCTTGAAAAAGATCCCAAAAAGAAAACTCCTAGGAATGTTGGCACCAAAGTCCGGAGTTCCCAGGTCAAGGAGAAAATATTCCAAGCAGCCAGAAAGAAATAATTCGAGTATTATGAAAGACAATCAGGATAACACAAGATGTAGCAGCTTCTACAATAAGGGATCAAAGGGCTTGGAATATGATGTTCGGGAGGTCAAAGGAGCTAGAATTAAAACAAAGAATCATCTACCCAGCAAAACTGGGCATAATCCTCCAGGACAAAATACAGATTTTCAATAAAATAGAGGACTTTCAAGCATTCTTGTAAAATAAAAACCAGAGCTAAATAGAAAATTTGACTTTCAAATACAAGAATCATGAGAAGCATAAAAAGGTAAACAGGAAAGAGAAATCATAAGGGACTTAATAAAGTTCAACTGTTTTGGTTACATTCTTATATGTAAAGATGATATTTGCAACTCATGAAACCTTTCTAAATATTAGGGTAATTGAAAGGAATATACATATATATATGTATATAAATAGATAGATAGATAGATAGATAGATAGATAGATAGATAGATAGATAGATGGAGAGATAGATAGATACATAGATAGATACATAGATAGATACGTAGATACATAGATAGACAAAGGGTACAGGGTGAGTTGAATATGAAGGGATGATAGCTAAAAATAAATAAATACATGCAATTTAGGAGTGAGAGAGAAATATATTGGGAGAAGAAGAAAGAGAGAGATAGAATGGGATAAATTATCTCACATAAAAGTGGCAAGAAAAAGCAATTCTGTTGGAAGGGAAGAGGGGGCAGGTGAAAGAGAATGAATGAATCTTGCTGTCATCAGAATTGACTTGAGGAGGGAATAACATACACATCAATTGGATATCTTACCCTACAAGAAAGTAGGGGGAAGGGGATAAAAGAGAGGGGTTGATAGAAGGGAGGGGAGAGAGAGAGAAAGAGAGAGAGAGAGGGGGAGAGAGAGAGAGAGAGAGAGAGAGAGAGAGAGAGAGAGAGAGAGAGAAGATCTAGGGACACTTAGGCTGGGAAACAGAAGATTCAGGGGAATGTGATAACTGTGTTAATGTAGTTGACAGATAACTCTCTAAAATAGGCTTTAGACTCAGTTTGTTTTCTTTCAGGGCACAGAACTGGGAGCATTGGGTAGAAACTACAAAAAAAATCATGTTTAGGCAAAAAGTAAGGTAACAGTTTCTTAATAATGAAAGCCCCACTCAAGTGGAGTTGACTGTCTAGGGAGAGAGCAGGCCACTAATTTGTCCCATTGGAGGACTCGGCTAATTGGTATTTTTAGTCCATTCATCTTGGAATTTTGTCTGTTTCTTTTATTTTGATTCTGTGAACCTCCGTGTGTGGTGTGGTCATTAGAGTTATCTCTCGGCATTACACCATACTTATGATGTCTTCCCTCCCACCGTCTATAATTCAGGAACAGTTCAGCCAACCAGGGTTTGAGTACTAAGGGACACGTTAATTAAACTGGCACTTTAGTCAAATCCCTTTGGTCAGTCATTGAAGGCTGGACTAGAGGAAGAAAAGGCTGAAGGATGAAAGACCACTTAAAAGAGTCTGACAATAGTTCAAGTGAGAGGTCAGCAGGATCCAACAGGATGGCAGCCATATGCATCAAGATAAGGGGATGGATCATAGGAGCTTGTGGATATAAAAATGGCAAGATCTAGTAACTGCTTGGATAACTGCTTGGGTGAGAGAGAGAAAAGAGTCAAGGAAACCCTGTGGTTGTGAGCCTGGCAGAGAATGCATACCAAAACAAGTATATGCAAGAGAAATACAGAGTAAATAAACAGTTCAGTGAGTCACACTCTAGGCAATAGGGAACAATTGTGTGTGTGTGTGTGTGTGTGTGTGCGTGTGGGTGTGTGCGCACGCACACGCGTGTGTGTATGAATGTGCAATATCTGGTGCTACTGAATTGATGACTGCAGGGGTTGGGGTCAAACCCATCCTATGAGCCTTGATAGCTTAGTGGAGGATAGGTTTTAATCAATTAGGTTGTTCTTGTTTACATTCTACTTGTGTCTAATTCTTCATGATCTCGTTTGGGGTTTTCTTGGCATAGATGCTAGAGTTGTTTGTTATTTCCTTCTCCAACCCATTTTACAGATGAGGAACTGAGGCAAACAGAGTTAACAGCTAGTAAATGCCTGAGGTCAGATTTGAACTCATGAAGATAAATCTTCCTGACACCAAGCCCAGTGCTCTGTCCATTGTGCTATTTAGCTGCCCTATTAATCACAGACTTTAGAATAGACTGACTTCTCACAAGAATAATGTTCAGATAATTCCTGGCGCAGAACTGAATTCCTTGAAGAAGTTAGAGCACACCTCTGAGGAAGAATTGCCTCTTGAAGGGGATGGGAGAAAAGGCCTGGCTTAGTCCTTAGCAAGTCTTCCCCTCCACTGAACACCTCTGCTTCATTTGGCCACAGGAGAATAATGTGAGCTTCTAAGGGTCTGGAGGGTGGTAGACTTTCCATCAGGGTCCTAGTGATATTCCTGGGAGCCAAGAACACACTAGACATGGATTAACCATGTTGCAGTGCATTTCTTAAGCACTCTCCCACCCTAAAGCCCACCCCCTTGCATGAGAGAAAAAGACTTCCATCAACCAGAAGCCGTGAGCTAACTCTTTATCGCTTTTGCTCTGTAAGCTTGAGCCCACCTTCCCCTGGATGAGCGTGTCAATGCACATATATCTATTTGTCTATCATCTAGCTACTTATCATCAATCTATGTTTAGATAGAGATATGTAGATTTAAATAGATTTTGTTACATTTAATGTTTTCTCTGTAATATCAGTTTAGTGCGCATCGCATCACAACACCATCTTGTGTTATCTCATCTCATATCATGTGAGACATATATCATTATGCTACCTAATGGTGTTTGCTACTGTTAGGAGTATATGCAGAAATGATTCTAACTCCCTCAAAAAAGTGAAGTCCTTTTGATTCTCTTGTTTGCAGATGACAATGTGCTAATTAAATCAATTTCTTGAACTTTGCAGAACCTCCTAATGACTCTCGTTGTCATACCAAAAAAAATTGTATGTATGCAACCATCCACACGGGAAAAATCAAGTGGACAATAAAGGCCAATTTTTAAGACTATTCAATGCACGTGGGCAGATAGCTCAGAGAACTGAACCCTTGGTTATCTCTATTTTAGATGGTCATGGAAGAGAAAAATCAAACTGTACCTAGAAATAAGCCGAAAGAGCAAAATGGGCTGGACTATCTTTGGGAAACAACACAATGTATTCAACATTGTGTTGAAGCCTAGCCTCTTCCTGGAACCAAGGGCCATCTTTTTAACATCAATATGCTTACGGTTGTGCTGCTGCATGGTTGAGTGACTGAAATATTACAGTTTCTAAAGAATCAAGTTTGCAGGCCACCCAAAGGCCAATGGGGAGGTAACATCTCTGAACTTTAGCTTCTTTATCTGTAAAATGAAGGGTTTGCACTAGATGGACCTTAATATTTCTTGAAGCTCTAAACCTGTGGTCCAAAGCTCTTTACTTTTGTTTGGGGCAGGAGTTAATGATGCCCACATGCTATTCAATGAAAAATCAACAGACATTGTCTCTCATTGAAAGTAGGACAATTCTTCCCATCTGGTGAGGCTTTTTCTTCTTTCTCCCTCACAGTAACAAGCAGGAGCAGGAGAGGTGGGAGAGCTGGGATGGCTTGCCTTGCCAAAGTGGGCTTCAGGCCAAATGTGTTTCAGAACAATTGTTCTATATGAATGAGGTACCCAATGCCAGAGGAAGAGACTAATTCAAATTGAGGAAATGCATTCAATATAAATGGTTAATGAGTCCTGTATTTTATACCTAGGCTCGAAGTGGTGGCTATGGAAATAAGAGAAGACATAGTTAATCAAGTGCCAGAAGTTGTCTTAGTCCTACTAAGACAAAGGCCCTGCTGTGGAGAATTAGAAATAGTATAGGATATAGGCCCTGCCCTCCAGGGTCTTCTCCCATGGCCCCAGTGCCTGGTACATGACTCTCAGCACAGTCAGTGCTTTAAAAAGTGTATGTTGTCGTTGGTGAGAAGGTAACAGCAATTAGCTATAAAAAGGAAGAGAGAGCGTGCTATTTGTACAGCAGGAAAGGAGGGGCCTGGGACTCTTAACCAAACAAGGGACACAGGTGATTCGCCATAAACAGGGCAAAATGGAAAATCTGTGTACATCAAATTAAGTAACTTTGCAGGAGAAAAAAAATTGCCTCTGCTGGAATAAGAAAGGAAACTTTTGAGATGGGGAGAAAGAGAAAGTAATCTTCCCATGGAAATCTCAGATAAAATTCTGACAACCAAGATTTACAGAAAACTGACATATCAGTAAAAATGCAGAGCCACTTCCTCATAGATTATTGGTTTAAAATATAAAAACTTTTCAAAGGCAGGATTTTAAATTATTAGTACTAATTTAAAAAGACCCAATTCAATTATTACAGAAAGGCAAATTAAAACAATCATGAGATTTTTATTTAAAAGGGACAAAGAGAGAACCTTCAGTGCTGGAGAATCACTGGGAGATAGGTGCGCTAAAATTCCCTGATGGCTCTTCTGTGGATTAGCCCAATAATTCTGGGAAAAGGATGGGAATGATGTGAGAAAAATAACTGTTCTACAAATTCCCTTTGACCCAGTAATCCCATTACTGAGCACATACCCTAAGGAAGTCAAACAGAGGAAGGAAGGAAGGAAGGAAGGAAGGAAGGAAGGAAGGAAGGAAGGAAGGAAGGAAGGAAGGAAGGAAGGAAGGAAGGAAGGATGGATAGGAGAGAGGGAAGTAAAGAAAGAGATAGAGAGAAAGGCCTCATAGATACCAAAATATTCACAGCAGGGTAAAAAGAACTCTAGAAACAAAGAAGGCGCCCATCGATTGAAGAATAACTGAACACACTATCATATGAATTGGTACAACCAGAAGCCTTCATACAGGAGGTGGGCTTCTCCCTTGAAGAAAGTTGTTCACGATATATGTGTGTGTATGTATATATGCCATAGATATATTTATAGCATATAGACATATATATGCATTATTTGTGTGTGTGTGTATATATATATATATATATACATATACATATTCATGTATGTATGTATATAGCTATCACGTTAAATTGCAGAGGAAGGGGTGAAAGTAGACTTGTGAAAGATAGTTGTCTCTCAGGTCATATAAAATGATGACATTTATCAGAATGTATGTGAAAAGCCAGCTAGAAAACAGGGACTCATATAACAGCTACTAGGTAATAAATGGACACAATTGCTAACAGTTCTCCATGATTCAAGGTTTGGTTTTCTGCCAAGTCCAGAACATGCCAAGACAAATCAATCAGTCCTATAGGGAGCATTCATTGAGTGCTTACTGTATGCCAGGCCCCAGGGTTGCTGAGACAAAAGTACAGTGGCTCCTGACCTCGACGATCTTGCGTTGGAACTTGGCATGTTGCTGTTTCTGAGACTTCCCACAGACATCATCTCCAAATATTGTGTGTCTGTGTACAAACCACCTCATGTATTTCCTCTCAGGTGATCCCCAGGGTCACCAGGGCTTTGCATGTCATTCAGTGCATTGAGAGGCAATGCGGCCTTGGGAACAGAAAGCTGGCCTCTCTAGGCCAGGAAGGCCTGGGTTCAGGTCTTAGCCCTGCCTCTGATGCAATGGGGCTCTGTGACCTTGGGCATGTTCCTCAAGCCCCTCAGCACTCCAGGACATTATGATTGTTTGCCTTAGCTGTACGCAGGGTGCCAATCTGCACTGGCATATCATTCTCTAGGAGCTCCTATACCAGTGAAAGCATGGGACTAGTGCCTTTTCCTAAAGCACAAGGCAAATGGCACCACCCCTACAGGACAAGTCATTGTTAACAGGACCCCCACCAACCATAAATAATTAATTAGGTAGGGAGAAAAAAACTTGAGGTAATGGAAAAAGCCTCGGCGGAGGGGTCAAGACCCTTGTTCTGACACTGAGCGGCGGTAAGACACCTCTCTGCACAGCTAACACTCTCGGACTCAATTCCCTCATCTCCAAGATGGAACCATCACTCCACATATTCCTTACCTTGCAGGACAAGTGTTTTAGAAAGAGAAACTGTTGTTATAGAAGAGAATGAGAAGAGGTAGCAGGAGGCTTTGGGGGCCACTCACACAGTTCTGTGAGTCAAAGAATTCTGACTTCAAGGATCGAGTTTGACCGAAGGGGAGAACAGCAACAATGAGGGAGACGGATCGTATTTCTCTTTGGGCCTCGGCTCACATCCCCATGCCAAAGGGATTCCCCCCAAAGCCCAAGGCACCCTGAATTCTCAGTAAGCTTCAGTGGCTCCCTGTGACTCCCAGGGTGAAATGTAAAGTTCTCTGTCTGGTATTTAAAGCCCTTGCCCACCTCGCCCCTTCCCACATTTCCATTCTTCTTATGCTGTATTCCTGACCTTGAGTTTTGTAGTCAGTCATACCAGTCTACTCAGAGAATGTGCTCAAAACCTTAGCACTGGTTGCCTGTATCCCAAGGGCCTACTAAATGCTGATTGATTGGACCAAAGAAGGGAGGAACAGGTGACGATGATGATGATAATGTAATATCTGTATCAAGGACCTCGTGGGAGCAGCAGATCGTAACCAGTCTGTTAGAGTTCTCCTGAGTGGCCTGAGGTTAGAGAAAATGAGGATCAGCCAACGGGGTCCCAGCCAGTAAGGGTCCCCTCCCACCATGGGTAGGGATAGTGTTTTACAGCTCCCTGGATCACTCTGGTGTCTTCTCTCCACAATCCATAGAAACAACCGACGCGGCTGAGAAAAGGGACTCTCAGGTTTGTTTTCTCCCAACATCCATTGTGAACTTTCTTAAACTAAACAGTCGGTTTTGGACTACATGTGCTTGCTCTTCTAGCTGAGGCTTTCAAACGTCTCTGGCACTGATGACAGTCACTAGCCCTGAGACTCTCACCATGCAGGCATGCCCCAGGATCTGATAAGTGAAGCTCTCAGGGCAGAATAAGGAACTTGGGACCAAGTATGCAGGCAGGGCTACTCGGCATTACTCATCCCCACGATGGGAACTCCAGGCATTCAGTGCAACTGGCATCCTTTGTCACGACAAGTGAACAAGCATGCTGACAGCTGGTCAATTTTTAGATGCTTATGAATCAGTATAGAATGGTTCTTTTATCATGATTGATAAAAAGGGCTTTGGCAGGTTTCCAGCCTGTGCTAAGCCTACGATAGACCAGCCCCAAATTGTCCTGGGAAATACTCAGGAGCAGATAATGTGGCCAAGACTCTTATGGTTAGCTCTCGTTCAAGGAAGCAAAGAGAGCCGAGACTCAAGAAAAACTGGCCTCAAGCCTCCACCTCTGATACATACTGACCGTGTGACCTCTCAGTGACTGCGAGCAACTCCTTGATACTAAAAATTGCCAAGTAGGTATTGATTTGCATTGGCAAAGGGATTTTCCACAGAGGGAGTTCAGAGCTCCAAGGGGCCTTGTTCTATAGCCCATTTATTTTCAGATGAGAAACTGAGGCCTGGAAAAGATAGGATTTGAAGCCGGGGCTTCTGGCTCCAAATTCATGGTTCATTTCACTGTGTCAGACTGCTTTTCTTGTTTTTCCTGTCACTTGAATCATAAGATCTGAGTATGTAAATCATACATATAGAGAGGATGTGAACACCAAAGATTAAAACTGAAATGCCTATAACCTCCCTAGGAGCTGGAAGGAAGGTTTTAGAACTGGGAAGTTGGGGCCTGCACACAAGGCACAGGAGAGTTGCCTTTAAGTCATTCCAACAGCTGACACTCAGAAGAGAGATTCAGCTATGTTGTACCTGGCCCCAGAGAGCAGAGATGGGAGTCTAGGCTAAGGGCCTCCGAATTACGACTTCATCGGATTGTCACAACAGTGCTCAGAGATGGAGGCCATCGTTATCCTCTTTTTAGAGCTGAGGAAACTGAGGCAAACAAGCTAAGGCATCTGCCCAGGGACACACAGCTAAATGTCTGAGGCCTAATTTGAACTCAGGTCTTTCTGACTCCAGCCCCGGGGCTCTGTCCACTGTGCTGCCAAATAACTAAGTGCTTCACTTACAGCAAACCAGGCAATGAGACAGTAAGTGAAAGTTTTACTAGACCCATTTTACAGACAAAAGACTTCAAGGCCATAGCATAAGATGTCCAATTGAAGGGATTCCTTATACTCATCTTGGGGAAGAAATGGTTCAGATGGTCAATCTGGCTCCAACTTATCATCTCTCACATTTCCAATGACTACCTTCTGTGTTCACCAAACAAGACATTCTGTCTCCCACCTCTGGGCCTTTGAAGAGGATTCCCCCCTCCCATCTGTCAATCAACAAGTGTTTATTGTATGCCTACTATGTGCCAGACTCTGAATGGGTCACTAGGGACATGATGAATGAAACACACTTCTCCCGGCTTCAAAACAATGTCTATTCTTCTTCACCTCTTATTCTGGGAATCACCAGCCCCCTAAGGCTCAGCTCCTACTTTTCCTCGTCCCTCTAATTGATATATTATTCTCTTACCACCTTCCTCCAAAATATATCACGTTTTTTTGCCTTCACTTATCCATAGGCTTACAGTCTTCCAATACTCACACGAGAGTCCCTTGTGTGGAAAGACCATCTTCAGTGGTGCATATGTGCCTCCAAAGCCTCACATAGAGTAGGGACTTAAACACTAGAAGTGCTAGGATTGAAGAATGCCTCACAGGACCAAGTTTGGCAATACAGGGCACTTTTTAAATGCATCTGGCAAACAAAATAAAAAGGAGCGTGATCTATTTTTATTTCAAAGCAAAATCATAATTTCAAGAGGGTCCTTGAGGCACCAACAGGACCGTCCTATTAGGGCTGGTAAATGCTTGTGAAAGGTGTGAAGGGAATGGTGGGATCCAAGAGGCAAGATCAGAGGGTCTATTAGTAGCCATGGATTGTTCTGTATTCCGTACCCCTTCCCTGCCTCGCGGTCATCATCCCAGTCACATGACAAGGAGACCTCAGTGGACTGAACCAGTTTTAGATTGTCAGCACTTAGTCGCTGGGGAGTCTATTCATCCAGTCTGGGCCCATGCCCAGGCCTTTTCCAGTGGCTCCCATGGCCTTGAGTAATGCAGGATCACTCCCATGCCACAATGAGACATTTCATGAAGAACCACCTACATCCATATAGACACGAATATGCATGCATATGCAAATGTGCTGAATATTCTAATCCACAAATAGGCCATTCACGAACGAGCTAATATACTATAAAGTAAATGGTCATACAAATTGGATCTAATGAATGCCACGATGGAGGTAACTGGCTGGCCTTGTCCTGGAGTGGGGAGGACCAGAGTTTGGATTCCTCCTCAGACACTTCCTAGCTGTATGATTCTGGGTGACTCACTCCACTTCTTTCTGGACCTCAGTTTTCCAATCTGTAAAATGACTCAATTACCTCTAAGGTTCCTCCAAGCTCTCAATCTATCATCTCATGAATATGTACTGGAGATTTGAGGGTATGCAAGAAGTCACTTGATTCACTTCACCCATGTATTTGTGGTGTTAAATGGACTGATGATGCCAATCTTAAAGTCATTTTCTCAGTTTTACAAAAAGTGGGTGGGGTCCTAGGAATTGAGCAGAGGCCATAATGCAAAGGCCTGGGGAACAGCTATGACTTGCCCCTCCCCAGGCACACAGTGTTAATGCGTCTTAATGTAGATGGCCAATGAAATTTGTGAGCAAGAGCCTGGGTCAGAGCTGGAGCTTTTTGGAAGCCAGGATGACAGATGTGACTGCTTTTGGCCAAAGACCTAGATTAAGGCCATTGGTGTGTCATGGGTAGATGAGCGTGGGAGTATCATGATACAAAGAAAGGCAGCCAGGGAAATGAACCCTGATAATGGTGACTCAGTTCGACAAGGTGCCTGCTGGGTGCCATAGCTGCTACTCTTGCTAGTTGCCAGGGCTGAGTCTGGGTAGCCTGCTGTGTGGTGGCCTTCCATACCCTCATTCCTCGCCTGAACAGACAGGAAGCCACTAGCCCTAGAAATATCTGGAAAATGACTAGAATCCCTGGTGCTATCCCTAGGGAAACATGACCCAAGAAGTCATCTTAGGAGCAAGCGAAAGTGGCCTTGTGGAAGACTACACTTCATACAGCTCATCAACTCTGTCACTGAAAAGCTGGGAAACACAAGGCATGTCCATCTACATTAGCAGGTGTGGTCAGGTTCAAGTCCCAGCATAGGAGACAGACATGAAGCCTCAGCATCGATCCTGCCTCAGGCACAAGATGCAAAACTCTAGGGAAATGATGCCTCCTTTTTCAGCCATGATGTCCTCCTATACAAACTGCAATGAGCTCATAGACTTGTTGGAAGGAGGATCAAATCAGATAATATGTGTAGCAGGCATTGCTAAGTCTAAAAGTCTCTGTCAGTATGAGCTATTGCTGTTATTACTGCATGGTGACCTTGGGTAAGTATTTCACCATTCCTGGGCCTCGTGTTCTAAATCAGGACAATGAGTAGATGGATTAGGTGAGCCCCAGAGCTAAGGGCTGCATCCAGCCTTGCTTACCCAAGTCTAAGCATCCTCACTAGGCTTAGATGCCCTCCCTCTTCATCTCCACCTCCTCCTTTTTCTGGCTTTCTTCGAGTCCCACCTTCCCAAGAAGCCTTTCCCAGTCCTCAATCTTAGTGCCTTCCCTCTCAGATTATCATATCTATATTTGGGTTTAGAAAGGCTAAAGGCATCCACTATATTCCAGACCATCACCAATTATCCTGGTTTTTGTCCTACCACTGGACTTCAATGACTGAAAGAGAAAGTGAGGCTAAAGTCTTTGTGCGACTCTGCCACACTTAAACCAAATTCATGTGCAAGTCAAGACCTCTTTCCTGATGTCATTTGTCTTTGAAAATGAAGGATGAACAGCAAAAACAAGCCCTGAATATACTTTTTGTGTAACCCTTTTTGGTCCCAAATATAGGGCAGATGGCAGAGACTTGCTGAAATAGATTCTTTGGTTTGCCTTGAGAAGGTGGATCCAATACCTTCTGGGCCATAGGTGGGGAAGAGAAGCTCTTTTAACCATCCCTTTTTAAATTTCCATCACTGTCCAAGGCAAAATACGGATTTTCAATAAAATAGAGGACTTTCAAGCTTTCTCAGTGAAAAGACCAGAGCTGAATAGAAAATTTGACTTTCAAACACAAGAATCAAGAGAAGCATGAAAAGGTAATCAAGAAAAAGAACAAGAAAAAGAAATTGCAAGGGACTTATTAAAGTTGAACTGTTTTGTTTACATTCCTACATGGAAAGATGATGTGTATGATTCATGAGACCTCA
>JAQQSZ010014100.1:0-11599 GCA_028646595.1 Phalanger gymnotis
TCACCACCTAGCTGCCCCCAGAACTTGCTTTAAATCTAGAATTGTACCTTAAGTGGTTTTGTGACTGAGTGCTTTCCTCATTTATAAATTAGAGATATAAAATTTGCATAGCTTATCTCATGAAGTTTCAATGGGAAAAAAGCACTGATGAAATAAGAATGGTTATTATTATTTTAGTTTATACTGTTGATTTATTTCTGCATCATTTTCAGATGGACTGATTTTGTTTTTCCCCTGGGGTCTGTGGCTACACAAAGAAAGTTCATGGAGAACATAAACAACGTGACTGAATTTATCTTCTGGGGACTTTCTCAGAATCCAGAAGTAGAGAAGATATGCTTTGTGTTTTTTACCTTTTTCTATACAATTATCCTTCTGGGTAACCTCCTCATAATAACAACAGTTCGCATTGGCAACCTTTTTAATTCACCCATGTACTTCTTCCTAAATTACTTATCTTTTGTAGACATTTGCTACTCTTCTGTCACAGCCCCCAAGATGATTGCAGACTTATTGGCATTGCAGAAAAGCATCAGCTATGCAGGTTGCATGATACAACTGTTTGGGGTCCACTTCTTTGGCTGCACAGAGATCTTCATCCTCACGGTGATGGCTTATGACAGATATGTAGCTATATGTAGGCCTTTACATTACATGACCATCATGAACAGGGACAGATGCAATAAGATGCTGCTGGGGACATGGGTAGGTGGTTTTATCCATTCCATCATCCAAGTGGCACTGGTAGTCCAGTTGCCTTTTTGTGGCCCCAATGAAATTGATCACTATTTTTGTGATGTGCACCCTGTACTGAAACTTGCCTGTACTGACACTTATGTTGTAGGGGCTGTGGTGACAGCCAACAGTGGAACCATTGCTTTAGGGAGCTTTGTTATCTTGCTAATGTCCTACACAGTCATCCTGGTGTCCCTGAGGAAACAGTCAGCTGAAGGCAGGCGCAAAGCACTCTCTACATGCGGTTCACACATAGCTGTGGTCATTATATTTTTTGGTCCCTGCACATTCATGTATATGCGGCCTGACACAACTTTTTCAGAAGATAAGATGGTGGCGGTGTTTTATACTATTATCACCCCCATGTTGAACCCCTTGATTTACACATTGAGAAATGCAGAAGTAAATAATTCCATGAAGAAGTTATGGGCCAGGAAAATCTTTCTACAGAAATAATTCACACAATAGTAGTGACTGTTTATTTCAATTATTTCCCCAAAATGCCAGAAGTGCCTTGGCTTCATCACATTTCTCTTTTTCCTTTTCCCAGTATCTCTTAAACTTCCCTCTTGAATCAAACATATCATGAGATATTGTCACTATATCAATCAATAAACAGTTATTAAATATTTTCTATGTACCAGGCACTGGAGTAGCTAGGTGGCACAGTGGATTAGAGTGCTGGGCCTGCAGTCAGGAAGACTTATCTTCCTCAGTTCTAATCTGGCCTAGGATACTTACTAGCTGTGTGACCCTGGGCAAGTCATTTTACCTTATTTGCCTTAGTTTACTCATCTGTGAAATAAGCTGAAGGAGGAAATGGGAAAATTGGAACACTGTTACATTGCTGGTGGTGTTGTGAACTCATCCAGCCATTCTGGAGAGCAATTTGGAACTATTCCCAAAAGGGTATAAAAATGTTCATACCTTTTGACCCAACAATATCACTTTTAGGGTTTTATCCCAAAAAGATCACCCAAGTGGGAAAGGGACCTGTATGTACAAAAATATTTATAGCAGCTCTTTTTGTAGTGGCAAATAATTAGAAATCAAGGAGATGCCCATCAGTTGGGGAACGGCTGAACAAGTTATGGTATATGAATGTAATGGAGTGCTATGAGAAATGAGGAAGATATGAACTTCACAATAACTTGGAAAAACCTACACAATATAATACTAAGTGAGCAGAGCAGAACTAGGAGAACATTATATGCAACCACAGATACATTAATTCTGTGATGACTAACCTTGATAGATTTAGCTCCTCTCAGCAATACAAGGTTCAAAGACAACTCCAAAGGACTCATGATGGCGTGAGCTGCAGATTGAGGGAAACCATTTGCTCTATATTTTTTTCTCTTTTGTTTTTGTTTTGTTTTGTTTTTTCTTTGTTTTGTTTTGTTTCTTCTTTCTCATGATTCATTCCATTGGTCATAATTCTTCTTTACAACCTGACTATTGTATTCCTTTAAAAACAGTAGTGATGAGGTTTGCCTTCTCTACTAAGGCAGTCAAATCTCCAGCTCATTTTACAGACAAAGAAACTGAGGCAAACAGGCCCAGGGTAACACAGCTACTAAATGTCTGAGGCCAGATTTGAACTCAGGAAAAGTATTCTTTCTGATTGCAGTCTGGGCATTCCATCTACTACGCCATCTAGCTGCCTATGGAGGCATTCTATTTAACTTTATTATCCTAATCGTTACTTTTTTTAATATGAAAAGCCAAAGTTCTGCCCCTAGTTTTGTCCTGGGAGGATGGGGGCGACCAGAATAATTTCCATTGATTTTGTGCATGATGGTACCTACTGAAATACTTGAAGATAACTAACGGATTTTTCTATATTTTTATTTTTTAACAAAGAGTAAAGTCCTATATTACTCCAACTAAATTCATGTATGATATAGTAAAGACCTTCACTACCTGGATTTCCATGCCCTGAATAGTTATCCACTTATGACCACTCTTCTTACAATGTGGAATTGAACTAGAACCGAATACAGTATTGCTGGAACGATATGAATTGGTCTGAGTAGGACATGATTATCATCTCTTAAACCCTGAGGAATGTAATTTTTTTTTTCTGGTGAAGAAATAGGGGTTAAGTGACTTGCCCTTGGTCAAATAAATAGTTTCTAAAGCCAGATTTGAAGTTAGGTTCTCTTGACTTGGGCTGTTTTTTTTTTTCATCCAATACACTACCTAGCTGCCTCCACTCTATAATATTCTCAATGCTGACAAAGATTCTCTCATTTGGGGATCTGGGAAGATCTTTTTATATCATTTATTGAAATTGAAGAAATGATGTAAAATTTCTTTCAGAAAAACATATAGATAGCTCTTTTCCTCATCTTGTACTTGTAAAATTGATTTTTAAAATCCAAATGTAAGTTCATGCAATTTTTGTTTGATTTTGTTTTCCCATTAAATTGTTCTCTACTAGATTTGGTTCAAAGTTCTAGGTTGATGATAGTTTTCTTCGGATTTTTACTGTCATCCAATGTGGTAGCCATCTGTCTTACCTTTGTGCTATTCAGAATTTAATAAGTATTTCATTTATAGCTTTATGGAAGTCACTGATAAAAAACGCTAAATAGTATAACACCATATTGTATTCCAGTTGACATATCCTTCCAAATTTACATTGAACTATTTGAGTACTCTTTCAGAGTGATCACTGAACCAATTCTGATATTAACATCTAGTTTAAGTTCTCCAATTTATCTCAAAGAATAGAATAAGGCACTTTGTCAAATACTTTTACATACTGTAACTATACTCCTTCCCCTGCTTCTATCACATCAATGATTATGAAAAGAAAGTTAGAAAGAAAGAGGCATTTAATCTAAGATGATCTGTTCTTGATGAAGAAATGCTATTTCTATGATCATCATTTTCTCTTCTAGATTATCATTAAGCACACTTTATTAATGTAGTTTAGAGGACTTCTTGTACTCAGATAGCAGATGGAGGAAGAATTCCTTGGAGTCCTCCCAAGTTCCCCTCCAAACAACCTTCAAAACCACATAAAAAACAATTTTGGAGCAGGGAAGAAACTCACCAGCACAGCAGGAAGGGTCTGTCTCACTGAGGTGTAAGGTGAGCTCAGAAAAAAGCAGGAATAGGCCACAAACCAGGGAGTCTACAATACGCTTCTGAGCCCTAGGGCAAGGCACCAATGAGGGCCAGTCCACCCAAGTGGCAAGCCAGCAGCCCTGGAGGCAAGCCAGCAATCATACCATAAGCACAATAAAACCTCAACCCCAGGGCACCATCAGTGGGGCCCTACCCCAGTTGCTTACCAGGAGCAAGACCCTACCCCTGGTGCTGGCCAACAGAAAGTCCCTGCCTCCATAGTCAAATTCCAAACCTCCCAGATGAGGAAGAAAATATTGCAAGCAGCCAGAAAGAAACATTACAAATATCAAAGAATCACAGTCAGGAATACACAAAATTTAGCAGCTTCCATATTTAAGAACTGCAGGGCTTGGTTCATGATCTTGTAGAAGGCAAAGGACTTAAGAAGACAACCACAAATCATCAATTCATCAAAACTGAATAAAATCCTTCAAAGGAAAAAATGGATCTTTCTGAAATAAGGTACTTTTAAGCATTCCTCATTTTAAAAGATGAGAGCTGCATGAAAAATAATCTATAAATGCAAGAGTCAAGAGAAACAAAAAGATTAAAAAAGAAAGAAAATATAAGAAATTCAATAAGGGTAAATCATTTATATTTCTACATGGCAAGATGATATTTGTAACTCTAAAGAATTTTATCAGTATAAGGGCAATTAGAAGGACAGGGAGGCTGCAGGGGTGAGATGATCATGATGGCATGATATCCAAAAAAGAAAAATTAAGAGGTTAGAAAGAATATTGCACTGGGAGAAGAGGGAAGGCGGGCTAGGATGGGGGTACATTATCTCACATAAAAGAATATTCAAATAGCTATTACATGACAGAGAAAATGGGGAGTTAGAGGGCAAGGTTTGAACCTTATTCTTATCAGAATTGGCCCAGAAGGAATAACATATACACTCAGTTGGGTATAGAATCTAACTTATCCTCTATGGAAATAAGAAGGAATGGGAATAAGAGGAGAGAAGGACTGACAAAAAGCAGATCAGATTGGGGGAGGCATTCATCAGAAGTAAAATACTCGTGAGGAGGGACAAGGTGAACGGTAAGAGAGAGAGAAGAATAAAGAAAGGGAGAATAGGATGGAGAGAAATACACGGTTGTCATAATTATAAACGGGAATGGGATTAATTACCATGTAAAACAGAAGCAGAGAGCAGAATCAGTCAAAAACCAGAATCCTACAAGGTGTTGTTTGTAAAAAACATATTTAAAGTACAGAGACACACACAGAGTAAAGATAAGAGTGGGAGAAGAATCTATTTTCAGCTGAAGTAAAAATTAAAAAGCAAGGGTAGCAATCAGGATCTAAGACAAAGAAAAAACAAAAAGATCTAATTAAAAATAAGGAAGGAACATGTATATTGGTAAAAGGCACCATAGACAATGAAGTATTATCAATATGAAATATATGTGCATCAAAGGACATGGCATCTAAATATCTAAAGGAAAAGTTAAATGAGATACAGAAGGAAATAGATAAAACTATGCTAATGGAGAACTTCAACTCTTTTTGAACTAGAAAAATCAAATCATAAATAAACAAGAAATTAATGCAGTAAATAGAATTCTAGAAAAGATAGATATGATAGATCTCTGGGGAAAATTGATTGTGAATAGAAAGGAATACTCCTGTTTCTCTGCAGTACAGGAAAACTACACAAAAGTTGACCATGCATTATGTATGGCACAACAACCTCAAAACCAAACACAGAAAAGCAAAAATATTAAATGCAACCTTATTAGACTATAAAGCAATAAAAACTGTACTGAATAAAAGGCAGCAAAAAGAGGAATTAAAATTAATTGGAAACTAAATGATCTAATCCTAAAGAATAAATGAGTCAAAATAAATTACCGAAATAATGGATAATTTCATTAAAGAGAATGACCACAAAGAGAGATCTTACCAATATTTATGGGATGCAACCAAAGTAGTACTTAGAAGAAAGGGTGTATCTCTAAATGCTCACATCAATATAATAGAGAAAGAGTAGATCAGTGAATAGGAAATGACAAATAAGAAAAAAGGAAAAAAATAAAAATCTTCAATTAAACATTAAACTGGAAATCTTGAAAATTCAAAGGAGAGGTTAGAAAGTAAGAATAACATTGAACTAATAAAAAATAGAAACTGATTTTATGGGGATAAAACGATAAAAATATATGTATATCACTGGTTAATTTGGTTAACAAAGGAAAAAAAGGAAAACCAAAATACCAGTAAAAATGTGAAAGGAGGTCAGCTAGGTGGCGCAGTGAGTAGAGCATGGAGTCATGAGGACCTGAGATCAAATTCAACCTCAGACACTTGCCACAATCACTATCTGTGTGATCTTGGGCAAATCACTTAACCCCAATTGCCCTGCCTTCCCCCTCCAAGAAAAAATGAAAGGAATGAATTCAAGGCCAATGGATAGTGAGTAAAAATAATTATTAGGAGCTATTTTGCCTAATTGCATGCCATTAGACCTAACAAACTAAGTGAAATAGATGAATATTTATAAAATTATCAATTGCCAAAATTAACAAAACAGTAAATAAGATACTTAAATAACCCAGTCTTAGAAAAAGAAATTCAGCAAACCGTCAATGAACTTTCTAAAGAAATCTGCAAGGTCAGATGGATTCATAAGCAAATTCTACCAAATATTTAAAGAACAATCAACCTCAATACTATATAAACTATTTGGAAAAATAGGAGAAGAAGGAGTTTTACCAAATTCTTTCAAGAAACAAATATGGTGCTGATACCTAACCCAGGAAGTGCAAATTAAAGGGATAAATAAAACTATAGACCAAATTCCCTAAAGAATATTGATGCAAAAATTTTAAATAAAACATTCGTAAGGAGATAACAGCAATATATCACAGGAATCATACACTACGACCAAGTGAGATTTATAACAGGAATACAGGGTAGACTTAATATTAAGAAAACTATTAGCATAATTTACCATATCAACAACAAAACCAAGAGAAATCATATGATTTGATACCCAAAAAAGACTTTGACAATTACAAAACCCATTCTTTTTGAAAACACTAGAAAGCAAATGAATAAATGGAGCTTATCTTAAAATTAAAAGTAACACTTATCTAAAACTTTCACCAAGCTTTATCTGTAATGGGGATAGATTATGACCATCATTATTCAATAATTTACTAGAAATGCTAGCTATACCAACAGGAGGAAAAAATAAATTGAAGAAATTTGAATGAGCAAAGAAGAAAGAAACTGATCACTCTATGCAGATTATATCATGGTATATTTAGAGAAGCCTAGACTACCAGCTCAAAAAGTAGTTGAAATAATTAAAAATGAGCAAATTTACAGGACACAAAAGAAACCCACAGAAATCATCACCATTTCTATATATTACCAAAAAAAGTCCAGTAGCAAGAAATAGAAAGAGAAATTGAATTTAAAATAACTGTGCACGATGTAAAACACTTGAAAATTCTTAAAAGGTACAAATATCATCTTTCCATGTAGAAACATAAACAATTTAATCTTATTGAATATCTTATATCATATTTTCTTTCTTTTTTTAGGTCAAGAGAAACCCAATTGAACACAATTACAAAACATTTTTCACACAAATAAAATCAGATCTAAACAATGGCAAAAATATTCATTGTTCACAGGTAGGCTGATCCAATATAATAAAAATAATAATTCTAACTAAATCAGTCTACTTCTTCAGTGGATACCAATCAAACTACCAGAAATATTTTATAGAGCTAGAAAAAATAACAAAACTCATCTGAAAGAATAAAAGGTCTATAATATCAAAGAAACCAATGAATAATACATGTAAAGGAAGGTGGACTGGACATACTAGATCTCAAACAATATTATAAAGTGGCAATTATGGAAAAAAATTATGGCACTGGATAAAGAACAGAGTGGTGGATCAGTAGAATAGATTAGGTAAACAAGATTGAGCAGTAAATAAACATAGTAATCTAATATTTGATGAATCTTCAAATCCAAACCTTTGGAACAAAAACTGATTACTTGACAAAAACTGCTTGGAAACTAGAAAACAATATGGCAAAATATATGTATACCCTAATATCTCACACTGTATACCAAGATAAGATCAAAAGGGGTACGTGATTTACTCAGAAATGATGATACCACAAAAAATTGAGAGATCATGGAATATTTTATTTGTCAAATATATGTGTAAAGGAAGAATTTTTTTGCCAAAAAGATAAAGAGATAATTACAAAATGTTAAATTGATAATTTTGATCACATATGTGTATATATATATATGTATACATATATATACATGTTTAAAATGTACAAACAAAACCAATGCAAACAAAATTAGAAAGACAACAGAAAATTGGGAAAATACAGAAAGTATCTTTGATAAAGAAAGCATAAGATTTTCTTAAATATATAGAGAATTGAGTCAGATGTACAAGAGTATAATTCATTCTCCAACTAATAAATGGTAGAAGGATATGAACAGGCTTTATTCAGAGAAAAAATAATGTTAACTCTAGTCACAAAAATATGCTCTAAATCACTATTGGTTAAAGAAATAAAAATTAAAATAGCAATGAGGTGCCATGTCATACCTATCAGATTGGCTAATATAAAAAAAAAAGAAATTAATAAATATTGGCAGGGGTGTGGGAAAACTGAGACACTAATGCACTTTTGGTGGAATTATGGACTGATCCAACCATTCTGTAGAGTAACTTGAAAGCATAAAACTAATTTATATCCTTTGATCCAGCAATCCCACTGCTAGGTCTGTATCCCCAAGTAATTTTTTTTAGACAAGGGAAAACAAAGGTTCGCCATATTGAATAGACTCTTAGGGAGCCTGAGCATTTGTGACACTCATGCCAGTGGACAGATTCAATCTAAGCTGAGCTAGATTGAGTCTGAGGGCCTTCATGGAGGCAAGATGAGAATTATATACAGAAAGATTGTGGGAGGGTTTGAAGGCTGGTCAAGTAGTCTGGAGTAACTAGCAGAGGGGTTTAGGGAGGGTCTTGAGGAGTCTAAGGAGGATCTTGATAGGACTGGGGTAACTAGAGGTCAAGACTCTAGGAGTGAGATTAAGGGTGGGAACTTAAAGGTGACAGACAATAGAGGCCTATGGTAACAGAAATAGGGTACAGGTATTTTGATATTTTCAAGGGTGGGAAATAGCCAGAACGCAATCCAGAAGTAACCAGACAATGGAAGGCTAGGCTAGGCTATTTGGGCATGAAAAGGCAGATAAATAGAGAAGATTCAGGGTGGGGTTCATGGGGGTTCCCACAGTCTAAACCTTATCATTCCTCCCTCCAATGAATGAGACCCAAGTTATTTTGGGGTAAGGGATGAAGGTCTCAGCTTCTGAAATTGCTTCCTGCTGGCAAGGGGTGTAGAGCTGTCCCTGCCTCAATGGGACCCATTCAAGGGGCACTTGGTCTGAGCAGTCATCTGGAAGTTGATGGCTTGGAGCCTGGAGGAGACAAACTTGGCAAAGAGGTTAAGCAAACAAGAACCAAACCGACAGTATAGGATTATAGAGAAAGAACAATTTCCCTGGCATAACCCAAGGGGCTGTGATTTGACCTCTATGATGCAGTGGTTAATGACTATTATTTGCCTAGCTCTCCTAACCACTTGTTATGTGTACCACACTACTTCAGGGTTCAAGAGTATGTAGCACACCCAAATTAAGTCAGGGGTATCTAAGAGCAAGGCCTGATATTTGGTGAGCCTGTGGTTAGCCAGGTACTGGTGGCTCTCCATTCCTAGGATGCTCTGAATTCCATAGGGCGTCAGACCTTCTAAGGGCTGGCCAAACAGAGGTTTAGAAGCTTCCTCAATTAGAATGGTTGTAGCAGCCATGGAATCTAATTGTTTTGAAAAACAGGCAGCTGGCCTGGAGTCAGGTCCTAAGGTTGGATTAGGACTTCCAAAGCCTGTCCTCTCCTTTCATCAACATACAGACTTAAAGGTTTTTTTCTAGATTAGGTAAAACTAATGCTGGAGTAGTGGTCAGTTTAGTTTTCAAAGTCCCAAAAGCTGTAGCCTGGTGGCGCCCCACTCTTTAGGGAGTGAGTCAGGGCCTTGAGTAGAAATTAATGGTTGCAGTCCTTCCCAGCCTTGGGTTTAATTGGATATTGACTGCAATGTGGGAACACTTTAGGATCTTGGAGGGGAACCATAGATGAAATAGCAGAAAAAAATCCTCTAGGAATTCCCTGATCCCAAACAATTGGCTGTCTCCCATACCTCAGGGGGTACGTGGGGAGATCTAGTAAACAGAGGGAAAAGGGAGCTGGGAGGTTTGACTAGAGAAAATTGGCTCCCCAATTTCAACATCAGGTCCCTTCCCAATAATGGGGCACGGTTAGAGGAGAGCATAAGGAAGGAGTGTACGAACAACAGATCCTCAAATAGGCCAGGGACGGGGTATGTCAGGAGACATCCCTTAATTTACCCTTCGATGCCCCAATGGGTCTAGCGGTAGGTAATGTCAGAGTAATTAGTTAAAACACAAGAGTACATAGCCACAATAAAGTGGATAACCTTACCTTCAGCCTCCATTTTGCCCAGGGCTCAGCTAGAGATGTGGAGAAAGTGAGAGTGCTGCTAAACCACAGGCTCTCTTGTCATTCTGAGTCTTGAGAAAACTGGAGGACAGGGTACTGGGTGGAGGCTCCACCACTTTTCCAACCTCAGCGATAATCCTTCCTCCAATGTCCCTCCTGGTCATGTGTTCATGGTGCTGGATGTGTCATTCCTGAGGGCTTCCTCTGGGGGGAAAGGTGTGCCCTGGAGGGGCACTCCTTATACTAGTGACCCTCCTTGTGGCATTGAAAGCAGGTTTCCCCACTGCCCAAGCTGCTGAGCTTCTTCCAAGGGGGCCCCCTGGAGGGCTTGGGTCTTTTCATGGCCATGGCAGCAGCCGAAAATTGAGCATGTTCACTGTTTATAGCTCTTTCCCTGCATTCTCTTTCCTCTGCTGCAACTAGGTCTATGTTGCTAAAGACTCCAAAGTCCATCTCCACTAACTGGGGCTGAGGTGTTTGGAGTCCCATCGCCAGTTTCTGCAGTTTCCTCTTAATATCTGGGGAAGACTGATCAATGAAATACACGCTAAAGATTGCTGCCCCTTCTATAGAATCAGGATGCCTACTGCCCAGAGAATTGAACGATTCTGGCATACACTTCTGAATGGGTCATCTGTCCATGTCCTCCATGCTTCAGAAGCCATGCCCAAGTCCATGGCCTCCAATATAACCACTGGACCAAGAAGCACCTGAGGGAGTCAGGCTGAGTACTAGACAGCCCCCTAGCTGTCTGACCTACTGGTACCTTTGAGATCAGGCCAGAAAAAAACACCTCCAAGGTACTTTGGAGAGCTAGGAGGGGATAGGGAAAGGGGGAAGCTTTCAGTCTTGGCTGGAGAAGAACTTGA
Organism: Phalanger gymnotis; assembly: GCA_028646595.1. NCBI lineage: Eukaryota > Metazoa > Chordata > Mammalia > Diprotodontia > Phalangeridae > Phalanger > Phalanger gymnotis. The sequence goes on from JAQQSZ010014100.1 coordinate 11,320, forward strand.
GATTAGCAGTATTCCAGGTGTAAGGGAACCATATGATGAGGTTTGGAGTTGAGAGATGCTTAAGACCCAAAAATGTCGATGTGCCTGGTCCTGCCAAATGAATTGGATTCAAGTTTTCTTAGCTAAGGAAAAACAAAGTTTATTAAATATTCATCATATTGGTACTCTTAGGGAGCCTGAGCATTTGTGACGCTTATGCCAGTGGGCTAGATCTATCTGAGCTAAACTAGATTGAATATGAGCCACCAATATTTTTTAAAGGGAAAAAGAACTATTTACA
>JAQQSZ010014101.1:0-11599 GCA_028646595.1 Phalanger gymnotis
TGGAACTCAAAGTTTTAAAAGAAGATGTTCAAAAAAAAGTTTTTGAATGCAACTAGGAAGTAAGATATGCAGTCAATGGGGCATAAACATGTATCTTGCCCCACAAGAAAGTAAGGGAAAAGGGGGTGAGGGGGAGTGGGGTGACAGAAGGGAGGGCTGATTGGGGAATGGAGCAATCAGAATATATGCCATCTTGGAGTGGGGGGTGGGTAGAAATGGGGAAAAAATTTGTAATTCAAACTCTTGTCAGAATTAATGCTGAAAACTAAAAATATTAAATAAATAAATAATGTTTAAAAAAAAAAGGGACCTCAGTGGAAATCTGGCCCATTCCATTCATGAAAAAGAAGCCAATCTGCAGACTTTTGGTTAGCTGTAATTGTTATGAAGTTGTCCCTTATGTCAAGCCTAAATTTTTCTCTCAACAACTTTTGCCCATTTCTTATAGTTTTGTCCTCTGGAGGTAAGTATAACAAGTCTCTTCCTCTTCTATGACATCTCTTCAAATACTTGAAGACCACTATTTTATTACCCCTGAGTCATGTCTTCTCCAGGCTAATCATACCCATTTCCTTCAGTCAATCCTTATGTGGTATGAATTCAACTGAGGCCTTTCTCAGTTGCCCTCCCCTGGACACTTGCCTGTTTATCAATTTTTTTTCCTGAAATGTATTGCCCAGAACTGAGGAAGCACAGCACTACAGATGTAGTCAGACCAGGCCAGAGTATAACAACTGTTCCTTCCCTAGTCCTGTATGCCATGATGCTTTTTGTCAGTCTAAGATTACATCAGCTTTCTCTGCCTCCATCTCATATTGTTGACTCACGTGGAGCTTGTGGTTCACAAAAACCTTTTAGTGTTTGTCAGGTAGAATATTATCTAGTCGTTCCTCTCCCATCTATTGTGAGGGGTTTTTTAACCTAAATGAAAAACTTTGTATTTTTTCCTATTTAATTCCATTTTTATCAATTTGGTCTAATGTTCTAGATTTTCAAGGTCTTTTTGATTCCTGTCATCCAGTGGATTAGCTATCTCTCCTACTTTTGTTTCTTCTGCAAATTTTAAGTTTGCCATCTATTCCTTTATCCACACAATTTGTAAAATTTTGTGCCACACCAGACAAGATTCCTGGGAGCACCCCTTTTTCTAAGAGTACATCCAACTATTAATGACAATACTTTGAGTTCAGTTTTTCAATGATTCTGAATCCACCTAACAGTTCCATCCTGTAGATTTCATGTTTCCATCTTTTCCACAAAAATCAAGCAACTTCCCTTTCCTGGGCCTACCTGCTGAGTCCACATCATGATTCACAATACCAAGCAATGACAAGGTCTAAGTCTATGTTACATTGCTTTTTGGTTCTGGCTTCTGACTTGGCTCACTTCTTTAGCTTAGCTAAGAAACATCTTTGCATAGTCTAGGAATGCCTCTGTTATGTTGTCTCTCCATCTAGTGCCAGGTCTTTCTCTTCTTAGAGGCCATATGCTTCTCAGTAGAACCTGATGGCTCCTGGGGGATGTTGCATCAGCAGCAGATAGAATTTGTAGGACATATTTCCCTGGAAGAACTTCTAAATACCCAGGAAACCTAATACTTATCTCTGTACACATAGACTAAAAACTCAATTTCTTTCATCTCAGAATTTCTCACCAACTTTCCAATCTCAACCCAAAAGAGCATGACTTTGTTGCTCTAGGCTATCATTTTGTAGTGCATGTGGCCTTACCTCACCATTGAGAGGCATGAGTGGGAAGAACTATTATTTAGAGAGGGCAGTTGTTAACAACAACTTTAGACTGGTTCTCTGGTGCTTTAGCAATGGCTTATCATCAAAATTGTCTCACCAATTTTCCATCCTCTATAGAAAATTGAAAAAGCCAAGGTGGCAAAACTTGTTGAAAACTTATCTGGTTGGCTTTAGCTTCTCAATTTTCTTGAGTCTGCTATATTGTTAGTTTACTTTAAAAGGGTTTCATTTTTATCTTCATTGATCATTGACAAATAACTAGCTAAGATGTCAGCTTGTCTGGTACTACATGTTTCCTAAAGTTATTCTGCTTCTCACTGAAAAATCTTACACTACCTGTTTAAGGTATAACTTTATGGGCCTCAAGATCCTGATTTTTAAAATGCAGAAATTGAACCAGAATGTCCCTAAGGTCCCTTCTGATTGTAAACCTCTGCTCCTATGACTTGTGTGAAATTACTTACCAGCCACTTGACTCACCTCTCTTTGTTCCTCACTTCTCCCACACACCTATCGATTGCTCCCCTTGCTTACCAAAGCCTACCTGGACTGGAGTATCTGCAATTCGCTGACCTGAATTTCGTTTGTACTAGTGATTAGCTTAATAAAAATGATTATTGACTGACTGTACCTTGAGATTCTGAATATCGTAATAAAGTAGTTGCTATTCTCCAAATGTCTGGGTAAAAGTGTATTGATTTAGATGACTCATTAAGAGTTAGTAGGCAAAAACTACCACATAACAGGGCTCAGAAGGAGATGAAAGCAGGGACAAGAATAGAAAAATATAGACAGGCAAAATTAGAATAGGTTCTAGGTCATCCAAGGGGTCCCTAGAGGTCCAGCTATGGCAGTCTTCTCAGGATCCTTTACATACATCTTTGTCATTCACACCTTCTCATCTTAGCTTCAGTTGTCCTAGATAATGGATTACTTCATGCCTCTTCTTTAAAAAATTTCCATTAACAAGTATTCATTTTCTTTTTGTCCAACCTCCAATTCCTGCTGAAGAAAAAGAAAGAAAAACAGAACTCTTATAATAAATATACATTTCCACATTGACCTTGTCCAAAAATGCGGTGCCTTATTTTCATGTTGTGTCCATCACTTCTCTGTCAGAAAGTGGGCAGCATCTTTCATTATGGGTCCTCTGGAATTATAGTTGATCGGAGTTCTTAAGTTTTTCAAAGTTGTTTGCTATTGTATAAATTATTCTTGTTTCTACTTATTTCACTGTTTTCCTGTTTATACAAAACTTCCCAGATTTTTCTGAGATCATCCCTTTCATCACTTTTTACAATACAGTAGTATTCCATAATTTATCCAGCTGTTATGCAATTGATGGGTACTCCCTAATTTTCTAGTTCTTTGTCACCACAAAAAGAGATGCTATAAATATGGGTCCCTCTCCATTTTTTTCTTTAATCTTTTCAGGGTATAAATATCATAAGGGTTTCTCTTAGTCATGGGGTAGCCACAGCTGAGAGCATAGTTCTAAATAGCTTTTCAAAATGACTGGACCAGTTCAAAGATCCCCAAACAGTGCATTAATGTACCCATTTTCACTTTCTCTTCTTAAAGGTTATATTGTTCTCAGTAGAACCTGATGGCTCCTGGATGGCATCCAACATTTTTCATTTTCCTTTTGTGTCATATTTGTCCACCTGGTAGATGTGAGGTAGAACCTCAAAGTTGTTTTAATTTTTATCTCTGAAATTGTTAATGATTTGAAGCATTTTTTTTCATATAACTTGGGTTTCTTCCCTTGCGAATTCCCTATTCTTGCCTTTGGATCATTTATCAATTGAGGGATAGCTCTTATTCTTATACATTTGAATAAATTCCTTATAATCTTAGAAATAGACCTTTATCAGAGAAACTCACTATAAAGACTTTATCTAGTTAACTGTTTCCCTTCTGATCTTAGCTGCTTTGGTTTTACTTTTGTAAAAACTTTTATTTGTTATCTGTTCAACATTAGTCTACATCTATTACATCTTCTAAAGCATGTCTCAAGGCTTGTCTCTTCTAGAGAATTTTCCCTCAGAAATCCTAAAAAAATCTGATCTTTTACTGTGTTAATACTTAAGGTAAATTTTTACTATGCTACTGTGTTCCTGCTTCTAACTTCTAATTTCTCTCTAGGTATTTCTTTTTTTACATTCAAGCCTTGTCATCACAGTTAGATTATGAGCTTCTGAAAATCATAAACAATGGGATTCCCTTATTGTATCCTACAATAAGTCATAGTATGGTTTTGTACATTCAGCAAACATTTAATAAATGATTGGCAATTCATAAGTGCATAAAATAAATACAAAATAAGTTCTAGAGGAGAAGCTATAGAGCCTAATAGATTAGATTATTCATTATTTTTATCCCAGAAAGATCTGTAGGCAAAAAGCAAGCATAAAACTCTCAGGCTGCTTTTCCACCACCTTTGCCCAAAGGAGTTGTCTGTCCAAAAGAGCACACCTAATGGGTGTTGCCTAAAGGCCTCAACCTTCTTCTTGTGTCTTTGGTTCCTTTTTCCATGAAGTCCTCTGAAGCACACTACCAGTTAGTAGTTGAAATAGCAAAAACTATTTTACCATCGGGGATGAAATCTCAAGATACAAACTGTACAGATTAGGTAAATTATAATCTTTCATTAAGCTAAGGCATTTAATAGCTTTTACTCAGTGTTTTACTCCCAAATTGGGTCATTCCTTAAAATCATCATGGCTGCATATCTCAGTTCTTCTTAGGTAGTTTCTTTCCTACTCATACCCTTATTTCTAATCTCAACACAAGTCAAGAGCCCATTCTCTGAACTTCACTCAAACTCTGAAGAAGTAAGGCCCTTTTATTGTGTTTCTGGGTCCTACCCTTAGATTCTAGTTTGAAACTATTCTGTTTGTGGCCATCTGGCATCTTATTTTCCTGGCCACACACTCAAAGAAGGCTCCTTAAACTACACTCTTTCCTAGGCCTGTAGTTCTCCTAATCAACTTTCCCTTTACTGCCCATTGCTCTCAAACTTTCCATGGTCACTTAGATTGTTTTAAATCTCTCAACCCTCTTATAAAGTCCTTTCTCTTAATTTCCTCCTACTTCCTTCTTTCGCCTCCAAAAAAAGTTCCTTTATCCAAGTTTCCACTAGTGTTTGTGTAATCATGTACCTCTCTTAGACTAGCTGGCAAACAGTTCTCACTATCTATGTAAATCGTCATTTCAGTAACCCAGTTTATATCATCAATATTCTTGTCCCATCCAAACAGGATTAAATTTAAATTCCCATATGTTGTGTTGGACTATATGGGTCCAAAATATCGGTCACCTCTGAATGTAGGACAACCCCCTATAATAAAAATCTCTTTGAAAAGAAATGTATTAGATATATTGAAATAACACTAATTATATATTCCATCCAGGCCCTAAATGAACCATATTTCTCCACAAAACTACAGTTTTAATCTTAAAGTTTTAATTTCCTCAAAAGTGCAAAAAGTAAATTTGAGATTGAATTTGAGCTTTGAATTTGGACCAAGGGAGAAAAGTTGCTTAGCTTTTTAGAGAATTGTAGATTCTGCTGCCTGAGGCATGAAACATCAAGACTGGATTTCCAGAGGGAATCCAGGTTAATAGCTAAAGCTGTTAGCATTCAACCCAAGCCTCAATTGGTCACTTTGGGCTCTGATGGCTCGGAGTGAGGGTAAATAGCAATTGTTTCTGTTTTGGCCAGAAACCCTGAAGGTCTTCTCTTTTCAGATTGATTATTTTTGACTAGATAAAAGAGGCCATTCTTTGCTTCATTTCTTACCTAGCCTTAATCACTGAATGAGTGTTGCCTCACACAAACTGAGACTTAGGAAAGACCTTAGCTTAGAAAGGGCAGTGTCTTCCACTGCATCCAGGGCCATCTCTAGTCATCCTGATCTGTATCTTGCCACTGGACCCAGATGGCCCTAGAGAAAAGAGTGAGGCTGGTGATTTTGCATGGCCCTACCTCTCTTAAATCCAGTTCAGTTACTAGCCATGACATCACCTTCCCAATGTCATGGTCCTCTTTTAAAATGAGGACAAGCAACAACAAAACCCTGAAAAGCAGACATCCTGGAAATATGGGATTCTTTATGTCTCCCTCTTCTGGGTTCCTTGGAAGCTATTATTTCTTTAGTGTAGCTGGCTTTTCCACTCAGTATGCCCTTCCATTTAACCCTCAAACAAAGATTCACAGTACCAATTCCTTTGTTGTGCAATGTTCCATAAATGAGCATGAAGACCAAAGATGAAATTTGACTCCAATACTCTATTAGTTTTATCAGATTGGTGGAATGGAATCAATGGGAAAGGATCAACCAATCTGGGCTAGTCTGGCAGCAAGATCCATTATTTCTTATTTCATAAAAATGTTACTGAACCTCAAATTCCTGTATTAACTCAAAAACTACAGAAGAGCCCATGTGACCCAGACTATATCCCAAACACTGTTTTTTCAAGAGTTTCTGAACAAGCATTTAGCTAATTATGAGCAAACCCCATTTTAAAAACTCCAAGGGAAGTTGGACTGGAAAACCCTGGGTTTTCTGCAGATGATCTTCAAGGTTGTTTAAAAAGCATCTCATGTTGCTTCTGGAAATGGGAAAAACCACCCATAGCCAGCTGCCAAGAAGCCCAAGTCCTCCCATTTGATTGAGATATTTAGTCTTTCTTAACCTACATAAGCTAAAGACTAGAACGAAGCAGCAATAGGAGAGTGAATCAGTTATTGTAACTAGCAGAAAAGACCAAAAAAATTGTATTTAATATTGTGCCCTTAATTCTAGTTCAGCTGCATGGTCTGTGTTCTCTATACTGTACATATTGGGAGCTGGGCAGAATGCATGATTTCTGGCATTGCTAGGTAGGAGTTCATTTGACTTATTTAGATGTGGTGGCACCATTGGGTGGGTCTCCTAAAGTTTATGTGGTGTTTGACTTCAGATTTTCCCTTCCTTCCACTCCCTAGCATCCCTGCCAACCCTACTGAGCTTAAAGCCCAGCCCAATTCAATTCTAAGTAACCTATCAATTAAAGGCTGTCTTTTAACATGCTTTATGTGGCAACTTGAAAAACTCCAAGGCATTTCTCAATCTGAGAACTTCAGCCTAGGACCTAGGTAGTATCTGCAGTTGAATATATGCCATTAACTCTTAGACCTCTATGGCACAAGCGCATTCCAATATTTCAGGAGGCCAGAGACAGGAAGCACATTTGGCAAGTATCCTGGTCACCCCCAAACAATCTGTTCTTCATTCATCACATCTGCAGTCACTTTGGTCATGGCCAAGTGGGGTTTTTTTGCCCTTCATTCTCTGATCCTGTATCCTCATTTACCCATCCCATTTCTCCCTCAAATTGTTGTTAGGCTGCTCACTGGGCTTTTAGAGTAAACAAAGATGTTGTAAATAGAATAGCTTTTTATGAATTGGTCTCACCATTCTGGAAAATAGTTTGAGGCTATACTAGAAAAGTGACTAAACTGTTCATACCCTAAATGATACCACTGCTAGGAATTTACCCTGCAGAGGTCAAAAACAGAAGGAAAGGTCCTATTACATACCAAAACATTTATAACAGCATTTTCTGTGGTTGCAAGGAAATGAAAGCAAAGTAGAAATCTGTTGATTGGTGGAATGGTAAAAGCAAATTATAGTATATTAGTATAATGGATTGTTTTTTAAGCCTTAAAATGAATTTAAAGAATTCCCAAAAGATCGTGTGAAATTATAAAGGATAGTTGGATTCAATGGCTTCTAAGTTCCCATTTAATTCTAAATTTATGATCCTATTACTAATGACTACAGTAATACAAAGGAAAACATCACTAAAAAAACTCAGATCAATGCATTGTCCAACATTGATTTCATAGGCCTGATAGAAGAGAGAAGTTATCTCATAGGGCTAATAGGAGGGAGAAGTTATCTCCCTTCACTAGGTAGAGAAGTAGTGACTAAAGGGCCAGAATCAAGCACACATTATCAGAAATGATTAATATGTTAGTTTATTCTGCTTCCTATATTTCATTGTCACAAAAGAAGGTTTTTATTGGGGAGAGGGCTAGTAAAAAATGACAGCGATTTAAAAAAAATAAACCAACAAGACACTTTTAAAAAATAGGTAGATTTCTTCCTGTGATGCCTTTATCACTCGAAAGTCAAATAGGTATGATCAGAGCGACTTCTTCGCATCCACTAACAGACTAAACCACCAGCCATGGCTATTTCAGATTGAGTTACTATAGGGATTTGAGCATTGTGGAAAATGCAAACTATACCATCATCTACTCTGAGTCAGGAGGACCCTCTCCCCTGTTGCCACAGTACTCATAATGACAAGTAGCTACTATTGGACATCAAGTGTGTGTTAACTGGTTGACAATTTGGAACTGAACATAACAAATATTAAGTTCTTAAGTTTCTATCATAAAAGCTTCTCCTGCATAACTTCCGCATTTGCCATGAGGAATGATGCCAATTTCTTACTTGTTCCTCAAGAAACAAATCCTACAATAACATTATACTCCTCCCCCATCCTTTGCCTGCTTCAGCCACTAAAATCTATTCACTCTGCCTCCATGATATGCCTCCATGATATGGCCATCCCTTTTTCTTAATATATCTAGAATATCCTTAACCCAAGCCTCAATGTTATCATTTTGGAATCTTTTTTCTTGGTCAGAATGGATCCTGGCAGAGAAACCATACACCAAAAATACTTCTCCCGCAAAACTTTAACAACTGGAGAAGGTTTCTGGTTCTGAGTGGGGTGTATGTTTCTGCATTATAGATAAAATACCTGTCACCAACAGGTTGTTGTTTATGCTCTTCCAATGTCCTACCAGAGATTAAAAAGTCTAGACAGATGCTAGACTTACTAGTATATATGCTCTCCAGACAAGCAATATGAATTAATAACACTTCCTTTGAACACAGCAAATTTTAACCATAAGGCACTCATCTGCTGCTATTTTATTCCTACTCCAAGCTTTCATCTGTCTCCAGTGTCCCAAATTGCCACCTAGTGCTTTCATGGCCATTGAATTCTATGCCTTGGGTAGTACCAGCTACTTCCCTGTACTTCATGCTGGATGATACAGAACAGCATTACATACTCCCCAACATCTGCCACACTCTCAGTAGCAGGGTACCCTCTGAGGAATAAGATTTGTGTCTCCAAAGGTTGGACCTCTGTTTCTTTTCACAGACCTTCATGGTACAATTGCTATCACCACCAATTAGCTATGGCTTGACTCAATACTCAAAAATTCATTACTAATAAAACATTTTTAATAAAAGGGATCATAGCTGGCAGCTGATGGCATAGTGGATAGAGCACTAGTCTTAGAGGCAGGAAGACCTGAGTTCCATTCTGGCCTCAGACACTTACTAGTTAGCTGTGTGATCTTGAGCAAATCACTTAATTGCTATTGGCCTCAGTTTCCTCAACTGTAAAATGGTGACACTAAAAGTATCAACTCTGTAGGATTGTTGTGAGAATCAAATGGGATCATATTTATAAAAAGAGCAAATAGTAGGCTTACAAAAGTAGTAAGCATATAAATATTTATTCCCTCTCTTCTCTCCCTCCCAGGTGAGCCTCCACAAAAGTAGCAGTACTTCTTTGGCTACCTCTAGCTCATAGCCCTAAACCTCATTTCTATTGACTCTCCCCAAGACTGATCCAGCAGACAGATAAGTTCAAAACATAAAGCATTTAAACTATTTAATTCAACTCAATAACTGCTTAAATAGCACCTATCAAATTCCAGGTATTATTTTCTAGGTGCTGGAAAATAAAATGATAAAAATGGAAAACTTCTTCCCCTCAAGAAACTTCTCTTCTACCATGGAAGATACTAAGTTGACAAAGAAGTAAAAACATGATAATTTGACTAGGAAGAGAACTAACATGTAAGGAAATCAGGGAGGGTTTCCTGTAGGAAGTAGCATCTGAGCTCAGCCTTGAAGGAAAACTGAAAATAGCAAGAAATTAGATCAAATATTAAGTCTTCCTGTCACCTTCCTGTCTGCCTTTCTAGATGACTGTAGGAACTATTATTCACCTTAAATCATGACTATTCTCTCTGGGGCTCAAGCATAAGCAGGTGGGAGTGAGCAAGAAGGAAAAATAACACAGCTCTTCAGAACTCTGGTTTTTCCCTCTCTCATTGTGAGTATGCATCTTGTCTGCCCTAATGAGACTTCTTTGCCCCTTTTTTAAACTGGGCACATTAAGTTCTTGCATGGGCTCCTTTGAAGATGCTTTTTTTTTTCTTATTTTATTTTTTCTCAATTACATGTAAAAAATTTAACATTCATTTTTAAAAATTTTGTATGCCAGTTTCTCTTTATCCATCCTTTCCATTTCCCCTCCATCAGAAGGCAAGCAATTTGATATTAGATTATACATGTACTGTCATACAAAACATATTTCCATATTAGCCATGTTGCAAAAGAAAATGCATGCAAAAAAAAGTTTTTAAAAAGTATGCTTCAATCTGCATTCAGACTCTATCAGTTCTTTCTCTGGAGGTGCATAGCATTTTTCATTAGAATTGTTCAGAATTGTCTTGGATCATTGTATTGCTAAGAACAGCTAAATCATTCACAGTTGATCTTCACACAATAGTGCTGTCACTGCATATAATGTTCTCCTGATTCTGTTCATTTCACTTTGCATTAGTTCATGTAAGTCTTTCCAGGTTTTTCTGAGAGCATCCTGCTCATCATTTCTTACAGCACAATACTATGCCATCACAATCCTATATCGCAATTTGTTCAGCCATTCCCCAATTGATGTACATCCCCTCAATTGTCAATTCTTTACCACCACAAAAAGAGCTGCCATATGTATGTTTGTACATAGACATCATTTTCCTTTGTCTTTGATCTCTTTGGGAGACAGAACTAGTAGGGCTGTTACTGGGTCAAAGGGCATGTATCATTTAATAACCTTTTGGGCGTAGTTCCAAATTGCTGCCCAGAATGGTTGGATCAGTTTGCAACTCCACCAACAGTGGATTAGTGTGCCACTTTTCACACATTTCCTCCAACATTTGTCATTTTCCTCTTCTGTCATATTAGCTGGTCTGATAAGTGGTACCTCCGCATTGTTTTAATTTGCATTTCTCTAATCAATAATAATTTAGAGCATTTTTTCATATAATTGTAGATAGCATTGATTTCTTCTTCTGAAAACTGCCTTTTCATATCATTTGACCATTTATCAATTGGAGAATGATTTGAAAATGTAATTTAAAGGCTCTTGGGCCTAAAGCAGCTTGAAAACATGATGTCCCAGACAGGTTTCCTATGTAAGACAAAACTTCCTAATAATTAGAGATATACAAAAGTGAATGGGAAGCTTTAGCAGTTAGTGAGTAGACTCCCCTTCAAGCAAAAGCTAGATTGCCATTTGTCAGGGACCTGTAAGAGGGAATTCTTGTCCAGGTGTAGATTAGGCTAGATTGACTGAGAGGTCCTTGCCAACTCTGAGATTCTGTGATTCTTAAAATCATCTCTAAAATCGATCAGAAAAATATGTGCTGTCCATATACTCCAGGTGAAAAAGAGTCAGAGAGCAGGCCTGTAAGAAATATATAAAGGCTCCATTTTGGTTTTTGCACAGTGTCTGGCATATAAAGGCTTGTTGGTTAACCAGTTACTCTCTTTTGGTCAGATTTCCATAGGATCTTCTGTTTAAGGGGGTTACCTAAAGTGAAGGGTTTCTATTCTGCAGTAATGTCAAACTCAAATAGAAAAGGAAAGAAATACATAAGGATCCCTGCAGGTGAATATTGATTTAGCAAACTACATAATAAAATT
>JAQQSZ010014102.1:0-11599 GCA_028646595.1 Phalanger gymnotis
GACTGGGGAACAGGGCAACCAGAATGTACGCCATCTTGGAGTGGGGGGGGGAGGAAATGGGGAGAAAATTTGTAGTTCAAGCGCCTGTGAAGGTCAATGCTGAAAACCAAACATGTCAAAAATAAATTAAAAAAAAAAAACATTAACCACAACGTCATACTGTTGACTTATGCCGAGCTTGTGGTCCACTAACATCTTCAGATTTTTTTTTTAACATAACCTCTTACATAGCCACACACGCCCTGTCTTGAACTTATATAGTTAAATTGGTTTTGATCGAAGGAAAGAAATTTAGCTTCATCCCTGTCATGGTTAATATTTGATTTGTCCCGATGTTCTGTTACATCTGAATATGGTATTTTTCAATCCTTACTCCATCAGCCAATATGTTGGCTCTTCCTTTCACTTTGATATCATCTGCACTTGTGAATGGCATGCCAACTACATTTTTATTCAAGACATTGATAAAAAGGTGAACAGCAAAGAACTGAGGGCCTTCTACCTAGTGTTGAGTCAGTCAGAGGGGATGTTAATTTGCTGTTGTACAGTCATTTTCAGTCACGCTTGACTCTTTGTGACCTGATTAGGAGTTTTCTTGGCAAAGCTACTGGAGCAGTTTGCCATTTCCTTCTCCAGTTCATTTTACATTTTACAGATGAAGAAACTGAGGCAGACAGGGTTAACTGACTTGTCCAGGGTCACACAGCTAGTCTGAAGCCAGATTTGAACTCAGGGAGATGAGTCTTCCTGACTTTAGACCTGGCATTCTGTACACTATGGTGCCACCTACCTGCCCCTGGGGAATGCTGATACATGTGTATCTAGAAGAATGTAATGGAAAGAGAGTTGTACTGGGAGTCACAGAAGCAGGCTGCAAATATCAACTCTGGAATCTTAGGCAAGTGACTTCACCCCCATAGAATTCAGGTTCCTCATCTTTGAAAGGAGAGAGTTGCACTAGATAAATTCTACCATTCCTTCTACCTCTAAAAATTAACAGGAGTAGGTAGACAGGTAACACAATGGTTAAGATGCTAGACCTGGAGTCAGGAAGATCTGAATTCAAATCTAGCACCAGACATTTATGGTATGGAAGCCAGCAGCATAGATCAGTCTGTCATTGGTGATCTTACTACTCTTGTGTGTGACCCTGGGCAAATCCTTGTTTCAACAATCTGGCTAGCAGCTGTTGTGGGGGTGAAAGCCCAACAAGAATGCTACCAGCACGCTGCCAATAGCACAGGTTCTTTTGATCTGCTTAACTAAGGAAAGCTATGTGAAGGGGTTGACAAGCTTACTTTAATTCAGCACACAAATATCATTCACTTAGTTCAGGGGAAACAGCCAGCACCCTGAAATTCAGAACAAAACACAAACAAAGTACAAACATCAACAGACAGACCTTGTCTGATTCAAATCCCAATGCATAGTTACCTGAGTTTAACAAAGTCTCAGCATCCAGGTTACAAGCTGGAGGGCTCCTTAGCTACAGCAGCCTTGAGTCTCTGCATCAGCATCATCACAAGTGAGAGCCCTTAACCAATTACAAACAGACAGACCCAATACAATCCATAGTTACCAATATCTAGGTTCAGCCTGGGAGCTCAGAACAAGGGCTGGCCCAGAGTCATGCGCACCACCACTGCTGTGGGTAAGAGCTCCAAAGAAGAGAAGGCCAACCCCTGGTTTTATATTTTGTCAGCGTCAGGGATGAGTCACACATGAGACTCACCCATGTGACCTAAAATCGTCCCAAAGATGCCACTTAAACCCACGTGGTCTAAGAGCCTCTGATGTCCCAAACCTATCACTCAAACTCATTTGTAAACTAGGCCCTCCCCTGATGTGACCCCACCTTGCACCCCACCTTAGTTACCAATCCACACCCACATAGGTTTTACACCTAATAGGGGTTAGAGCCTGGGGCTTAGCACTTAGATTCAATGAAATACACTGAATTACTCAAAGGAAACAAAAGCCAAACTCTCCAAGGGCATTTGTCAAACTAAGTGCTAAGGAGCCCATTTTGCTTACCAACACAATCCTTTAACCCTGTTTGCCTCAGTTTCCTCATCTGCAAATAGGGATAAAATAGCACCATACCTTCCTGAGTCATTGTGAGGATAAAATGAGATAATAAAATCAAACGACTGCATTTCTTTTTTGTTCGTTTGTTTCTTAGACCAGCTAGGTGATACAGTGGATAGAGCTCTGGACTTGGAATAAGGAAGACCTGAGTACACATCCTGACTCAGATATTTACTAGCTGTGTGTCCCCCTAGGTAAATCCCTTAACTGTAATCTTTCTCAGTTTACTCATCTCTAAAATTGGGATAACAATAGCACCTCCCTCTCAGGATTGTTGGAAGGATCAAATGAGATAACACATGTAAAACATTTTGTAAATTGAGAGCACCATGTAAATAGCATTATTATTGCTGTTATCATAATAATTATTATAATATTTGGAAAGTGCTTTGAAAACCTAAAAGTCCTATATAAATATACTATTATTATCATTAAGAACAATGTATAGAAGTTGCAGAACAGTAGTTTGGGCTCAGAAGTATAATAGATTTAGAGCATTAACACAGTGCCTCGCACATAGTAGGTACTTAAAATATGATTTTTGATTGATTGAACCTTAAGGATCATGTAGACCACTTTTCTCATATTACAGATAAAGATATTGAGTTCTACAGAGGTGATGTAACTCACCTGAGGTCACACAGTCAGCTGCCATGTGAGCCAGGATTAGAACTTTGTCATTCTGATGCCAAATCTAGCACTCTTCCTGCTGTGCCATGTCACTTCCCTTAATGGAAGGTCTTAACAATTAGAGCTACCCAAAAGTGCAATAGATTTCCACAAGAAAAAGTGAGTTTCCCATCACTGGAAAGTTTAAAGCAGAAGCCAGATGACCATGCACCATGAGTGTTGTAGAAAGAATTCCTATTCAGATAGGGATTGGACAGCTCCTTTCTGAGGTCTCTTATGTCTCTAAGAGGCTGTGAATGCTATTGTCCTGTAAGATGATGATTGTGATAGCATTTATATAGCACTTTAAGGTTGGCAAAATGCTTTACAATTACCAAACAAGAGATAGAGAACATTATGAAATGTAAAATGGATGATTTTGATTACATTAAATTGAAATTGCACAAAGTCAATGCAACCAAGTTTAGGAGGGAAGCAGAAAACTGGGAATTTTTACAACTAATATATCTGTTAAAGGTCTCATTTCTTTTTTTTTAGTTGTTTTTTTTAAATTTTTGGCAAGGCAATTGGGGTTAAGTGACTTGCCCAAGGTCACACAGCTAGTAAATGGGCCAATTGTCTGAGGCCAGATTTGAACTCAGGTCCTCCTGACTCCAGGGCCGGTACTCTACTCTCTGTGCCACCTAGCTGCCCCAAAGGCCTCATTTCTAAAATACATAGAGAACTGAATCAAATTTACAAGAAAGTAAGTCATTCCCCAATTGATAAATGGTCAAAGGATATGAATGAGCAGTTTTCAGAAGAAGAAATTAAAGCTATCTATAGACATGAAAAAAATGTTCTAAATCACTATTAATTAGTGAGATGCAAATCAAAACAACTCTGAGGTACCACATCACACCTATCAGATTGGCTAACATGACAAAAGTGGAAAATGATAAATGTTGGAGAAGATGTGGGAAAGATGGAACAATAATTCATTGTTGGTGGACCTGTGAGCTGATCCAATCATTCTGGAGAGCAATTTGGAACTATGCCCAAAGGGCTATGAAAATTTGCATACCATTTTACCCAGCAATATCTCTTCTAGGGCTATATCCCAAAGAGACAGAAAAATGGGAAAAGGACCCACAAGTACAAAAATATATATAACAGCTCTTTTTGTGGTGGCCAAGAACTGGAAATCGAGAGGATGCCCATCAATTGGGGAATGACTAAACAAGTTGTGGTATGTGAATGTAATGGAATACTACTGTGCTATAAGAAATGATGAACAGGCAGACTCCAGAAAAACCTGGAAAGACTTATGTGAACTTATGCTTAGTGAAGTGAGCAGAACCAGGAGAACATTATATACAGTAACAGCCACAGTGTGCGAAGACGGATTTTGATAGACTTAGCCGTTCTCAGCAATGCAAGGTCCTAAAACACTTCCAAAGGACTCATGATGGAAAATGCCATCCACATCCAGAGAAAGAACTATGGAGTTGGAATGCAGAGCGAAGAATACTATTTTCTCTTTTGTTTTGTTTTGTTTCTCATAGTTTCTCTCGTTCATTGTAATTCTTCTGTGTAACATGACTAATGTGAAAATGTGTTTAACAGGAACATATGTCAGATTGCATGCCATCTTGGGGAGGGATGGGGGAGTGAGGGGAGGAGAAAATTTAAAACTTATGGAAGTGAATATTGAAAACTGAAAACAAATAAATTAATAAATTGTGGAGGATTTTAAAAAATGCTTTACAACTATTATCTCATTTGTAAGTTTTATTATTAACTCCATTTTACAGATGAGTAAACTGAGGCAGATTAAGGTTAAGGAACTTGCCTAGGGTCACACAACTAGTAAATGTCTGAGGCTGGATTCAAACTCAGCTCTTCCTGATACCAGACCCAGAGCTCCGTCCATTGCACTGAGGCTACTTGAAGAAAGGCTAGCGGAAGAAAGAACCCGATTAGGAAGCTACGATAATATTCCATGCAAAAGGTGATGAGGATCAGGACTGGGCTTGAGGCCATAGAAGTGGAAAGATGCCAGAGATATTGTGGAAAAAGCTTAGAAATGACTTGGCAAACATCTGGATATGAATGAGCAGGGAGAGTAAGGATGAGAGATGGGTAGTGGACTTCCCTGCAAACATCCTCTTTGGAGTAGTGTGTGGAAATTGATAGTCCCTCTTATTTAACCATAGAAAGAGTGTCCCTTTCCATCATGGGTCTCCTGCAAAGCCTGATGTTGGCTCATTTCCATGTGAGTCATACACAGAGAAAGGCTTGAGGTATAAAAACCACTGTCATCCCAGTGTGAGCCTCTGCTGGCTGCCCCTCTGCCTCAAGAACTCAATAACAGTGACAGCCCCACATTTCCAAAGATATACATCTCATTCTCGGAATTCAGCTGAAAGAATCCAATATTGTTTAGGCCATGGAGAAGGGGAATGGAAAATGATCCTTTTAATGTCATTTTTATTGTGTGATGTCAACTCCGTATTTCAATATTACATGAAACGGAAGGAGGTTTTTATGCTTCAGCTAATAAGGAGAGCCCGATGCTTGAAGTGTCATTAATTCTGGATTCATGACACATCTGCCTTTCAGGTACAACAGCAGCATTAGATAACTGGCTCCAGTAAATAGCATTTTGGAGGACTGGCGATGCCAGCTGGGGAGCTTGTTCACACAGAGATTCGCAGGTTCTGATTGGTGGCAGGGGTGGGGTGCCTAAATGAACCCTTTCCATAAATATTTGCTTGTGAATATTCAATTGAATTTATTTCTACAAACACTTATTAAGCATTTAGTTTATATATTACTACGGGAAAAACAAAAGTTTGGATAAGACTTACTGCCTTCATATAATTCACAGTCTAATCAACAGACAAGGGATAAGACAGGCACAAATACCCACACCCACACCCACACCCACACCCACACCCACACACATACATACATTTCTCAGAGAACTATATTACACGGTATTAGATGATGAGTACAGTAGAAAGGCACAAAAGGAAGTACTACACACAGTCTGAGAGGGGAAGACCATACTTAGGGGCACAACAATAACTTGGCTGGGGTAGCCATGGTTTTATTCTGGAACTAATTTTTTTGGGGGGGAAGGGATGGAGGAAGGGAACAATACTCCTTTCCTAAAGAGTTATAGAAGCCAGAGACCACTGTCCCTCAATCATATTGTCCTCTGCTGGCCCACACATGAGGGTTGTCATTGCCTGGGCAATGGAAAAAGAAATTAATTTGGAGTTAGAAGACTTGAGGTCAAATCCACACTTTGGCTCCCACTACCTAGATGACCCTAGACAAGTTATTTAACTTACCCAGGTCTCACTTGACTTACAAAATGAGGGAGATTGACAAGATAATCTCTAAGTTTCATTCCAACTCTGACTCAATGGTCTTAATGGATAAACTGCTTCACTTACCAGGACCACCTGCAATGGTCCTTCTCATCCTCAATTAAATTTGACCCTTGCACCAGAATTCCTAATTACAGCTCTGCCTAGAGATCACGTAGCTTATCACTGAGCCTATAATTCCACTATTAGACCTTTCTTTTGGATGCAACAGTAACCTCCCCAGGCTTGACAATTTCAACAAACTTTCCTGAGAGGCCTACTATGGTCAGTGCCATTCAATAAAAGCCTTCTCTAGCCTTCATCTATGACATTTTGAACTATTGTTCATTCTTCAAAGAAAGGAAATCTATTGCTCAGAGGAGGGAAGATAATTGGGCTAAGGTCACACAGCTAATGCTTGGCAGAGACATAATAGTTATAACTGTGAAGAACTAAGCAAACCAAACAACCACATTGGCCATGTCTAACGATACATCCCTTATTCCACATCTGTCTTCCACTCAATGAAAGAACAAGAATTCTTTGATCATCCAGCATTTTGCTGGAGATCTCTAATGGAAAGTAACCCACTATTTCCCAAGGCAACCCATTCCATTTTTGAATAGTATGCTCGTTGGGAAGTTTTCCATACCCCTAACCTAAATATGCTACTTTATAATGTCTGCTCATTGTTCTTAGCTCTGTCTTTTGGGATTAAGCAGAATACATATACTTCATAAGTAAGTATGCCATCTATGCCTTAATCCAAGCCACTGACTCCGCAGAAGAACTTTCAATTTGATGTCAGTTTATTAGCTATGTGACTCTAGGCAAGGCATTTAAGCTCTGCTTGCCTCAGTTTTTTTCAACTATAAAATAGAGATAATAATAGCACCTCTGTCCTAGGGTTGTTGTGAGAATCAAGTAAGATATATTAATAAAGTGCTTAGCACAATGTCTGGTATATAGTAAATACTTTAAAAATATTTCTTTTCTTCCTTCCTTTTTTCATTCCTTGAGTTCAACAATTCAATCAGTGCCAAATCCATATAATTGTACTATCATCCTGCCCATATGTCTCCATCTTTTCTATAAGAACAGTATGATATGATTCATAATTATTTTTCTAAATCCAGGTAAACTAGCTATAGTATTTCCCTAATCTATTATATTAGTAGCCAAGTCAAAAAAGAAAATGAGATAAGTCTCACATGACCTGTTGTGTTGGCAAACAAAATGGGCTCTTAGCACTCAGTTCAACCAAGTGCCCTTGAAGAGTTTGGCCTTTGTTTCCTTGATTAGATTGGGAGTTGTGGTGACCTCCTTGCCTCAGGGGAGGGCCTAGTTTACACATGAGTTTGAGTGACATGTTTGGGACATCAGAGGCTTTTAGACCACATGGGTTTAAGTCTCCTCTTTGTGATGATTTTAGGTCACATGGGTGAATTGCATGTGTGACTCACCCTTGACCCTAAAAAAGATATAAAACCAGGGGTTGGCTTTTTCTTTTTCGGGGCTCTTACCCACAGCCATGGTGGTGTGCCAACCCTTATTATGAGCTCCCGGGCCAAACCTAGATGTTGTATTTTGTCTGTCTGTCGATGTTTGTAATTTGTTTGTATTTGCTCCGAAGTTCAGGGTGCTAGCTTTTTCCCCTGAACTAAGTGAATGGTACATGTATGTTTGATTAAAGTAAGCTTGTTAACCCCTTAACGTTGCTTTCCTTAATAAAGTAGATCAAATAAACCTAGGCTTTTACAGCATGCTGGTAATGTGCTTGTTGTTGGGCTTGTGTTGGTCTTTCACCCTCACAGCAGCTGCTAGCCAGATTGTTGAAATAACTGTTCTTGCTGAAGTTATGCTGTCTTTGTGATAATTACTTCCTTGATGAGATTTAATCTAGCAATCTGTTTAATAACACAGTCTAGAATTCAATGTTCATAGATAGGTCATGTCAATATAGTAAAAATGATTGTACTTTTCAAATTACTCTACATATTTTTGGCTATACCATTCAAATGATCAAAGCGATATTTTTAAGAGTAACAAAAATAACAACATTCTTTTGGATAGATAAAAGATCAAGAATATCAAGTAACATTATGGAAAGAGTAGGAATTCAGGGAATCCTAAGTGACAAGATATCGAACTATACCAGGAGATAGCAATTAGAAAAAATTATCTGTACTGGGTAAATGATTGAAAAATAGATCCATGGGACAAATTGGATAAGTGAAACCTAGGAACAAATGTGTAAAGGGATTTAGCTTTCAATTAACCCAAGAATACTAATTACTGGGGTAAAGGTGAATTTGATATAGACTTCTAGAGAGCTTAAAAGCAATCTTTTGGGGGAAAAATAGGTTTAGATCAGAATTTTGTGCATCATACCACAATGATTTACAAATGAATAAATTATCCAAATATAGACAATCATTTTGATATTTAGATAATGGATACATCTATGATCTCATTGATGTGAGTAGTCTTTCCTGTGGTGCAGATTGCAACCCATACACACTTTCTTTTCCTATGCATCTTTCATCCATGTATCCCCAGAGATTATTTAAAATAGTTTACACAACATGCTTGGAGCTTTCCCCTAGATGCTTTGCTTTTGAATGGATGCCAATGGGACATGCAAGCCATGTTGGTTAACACACTCACTACTCACCTCCTTTTCTGGTTATAAATCTCTCCAATAACATGACTTATACTGATTAGCTAGCACAATTCTTCAACAGCACATCACATTGTTTAAAAGTTGGAAGGGACTTCAGGGGCTAACCATTCCAATCAATATTCTATTTTTTTCTTTTTATTAGTTATTTATTTTTAACATCCTTCTCTTTTTAAATTTTGAGTTCCAGATTCTCTCTCTCCCTCCAATCTCTCCCTACTCATTGAGAAAGCAAACAATATATTATAATATTATGCTTGTGGAATCATGTGAAATAAATTTCCATATTAGCCATTTCAAAAAAAGAAGGAAAATTATACTTCAATTTGCACTCAGAGTTCTTCAGTTCTCTTTCTGGGGATGGATAGTATTTTTTCATCATGAGTTCTTTAGAATCATCTTGGATCACTGTGCTGATCTTTCAAAGTTAATCAACATTATAACATTGCTGATACTGTGCACAATGATCTCCCAGATTTCTAAGTTTACTTTGCATCAGTTTATATAAGCCTTGACATGTTGTTTTTTTCTGAAACTTCCCCCTTATCATTTCTTATAGAACAATAGTATTTCATCACAATCACATGCCACAACTTTTTTATCCATTCTCCTACTGACAACCTCAATTTCAAATTCAAAACCACCTGTTCATATCTTTTAACCATTTATCAATTGGGCAATGGCTCTTACTTTTATAAGTTTGACTAAATTCTCTATATACTTGATAAATGAGGCCATTATCAGAGAAGCTTGCTGTAAAATTTTGGTTATTGCTTTGTCTATAGTAACTTTTAGCAAAAAGTAATTTCCCTAATTACCTCTTTTAATTATGTCTATTTTTGCTTTCGCATTGTCTGAGACCATGATTTCACCCCTGTCCTCTTCACTTCAGCTGAGGCATAATAGACTCTGCTCCAGCCCTTCACTTTGATTATATTTGTGTCTTTCTATCCTAAGTATGTCTCTTGTACAAAACACATTGTTGGATTCTGGTTTCCAATCCATTCCACTATCTGCTTCTGTTCTATGGGTTAGCTCATGCCATTCACATTCACAGTTATGATCACTAACTGTGCATTTCTGTCCTTTCCATTTTCCTCTGTTTATCCTACTCTCTCTCTTTTTATCCTGTCCCTCCTCAAAAGTCTGTCTTGCTTCCAAACACTGCCTCCCAAAATTTGTATTCTTCCTTGTCATCCCTTTCCCCATCTCTCTCATCCTTTTACCTTCCTATCTCCATATTGGGTAAGATAGGTTTCTACGCCCAACTGAGTTTGTGTGTGTGTGTGTGTGTGTGTGTGTGTGTGTGTGAATATTCTTTGAACCAATTCCAAAGAGTGAGGTTCATTCCAAAGAGTGAGGTTCATGCATTGCCCCACCCATTTCTCCTTCCAGGATAGAAATTCTGCCTTACATGCCTCTTTTAAGTGAGAAAACTTTCCCCACTCTACCTGTCCCTTCCCCCTTCTTCCAGTTCATCCCTGTTTCTCATCCTTACATTCTTTTTAGAGATCATCCCAAGATAATCAACTCACACCTGTGTCCTCTATGTAGATTCTTTCTAACTCCACTAATAATATTCTTAGGAGTTACATATATGATTTTCCCATAAAGCAATATAAACTGTTTAACTCCATTGAGTTCATTATAATTACTCTTTCAAATTTACCTCTTTATGCTTGAGTCTTTTTGTTTGAATATCAAACTTGTTATTCAGCTCTGTTCTTTACATCAGGAATTCTTGGAAGTCCTCTATTTTCCTCCTGAAGGATTGTATTCAGTTTTGTTGGGTAGGTGATCTTTGGTTGTAATCCTAGCTCCTTTGGCCTCTAGAATATCATATTCCAAGCCCTCCACTCTCTTAATGTAGAAACTGCTAAATCTTGTGTGATCCTAACTATGGCTCCATGATGTTTGAATTGTTTCTTTCTGGCTGCTGCATTAATTTTTCCTTGTTCTGGAAGCTCTGAAATTTGGCTACAATATTTTGGGGAGTTTTCATTTTGGGGCCTATTTCAGGAAGTGACTGGCGGATTTTTTCCACTTTTATCTTATTCTCTGTACCAGGTATCGTTGGACAATACAGCTTTTTTCCTTCCTCCCTTCCTCCCTGCCTTCCTTCTTTTCTTTCTTTCTCTTCAGAAACATTGCAAGATATCTTGGGGTTTATAGGTGGAATTTCTTTCTTAAGGACCATGCCTCAAACCCAAATTACTCTGGCTCTCAGTGACTGGCTAACAACAGATCCTAAGCCAAGCCCCACTTGGTCATTATCTCATCCCTGATTGACTCAGAGTGAATGTAAATAGGAATTGTTTCTGTTTTGGCCAGAAACCCTGAGGGTCTTCTCCTACTTTGATTTTTTGTTTTTGGACTAGGGTATAGAGGCCATTCTTTGCCTCATATATTTTTTTAACCTAGCCTTAATCTGTGAATAGACTTTGCCTAAGTCAAACTGAGACCCGCTAAGGACCTTAGCATTAAAAGGTAAAGGTCTTCCACTGCATCTGGGGCCATCTCCAGGCATCCTGATATGTATCTGGCCACTGAAACCAGATTGCTCCAGAGGAGAAATTGAGGCTAGTGACTTTGCACAGCCTTCCCTCACTTAAATCCAATTCACTTGTATGTCACAGCAATACCTCCATGATGTCATGGTCCCCTTTGAGAATAAAGGACAAACAAACACAACATTCTCTGTACCTAAGATATAAAGGCAGTTTTATTCTATAATTCCTTGAAACATGATGCCTAGGCTCTTTTTACTTCTTTTTTCTTTCTTTTTTTTTTAATTTATTTTTGACATGTTTGGTTTTCAGCATTGATTTTCACAGGCGTTTGAATT